>CAODLS011413476.1:0-12892 GCA_948243855.1 Flueggea neowawraea | reverse complement strand
TGTATCTCATCAAAGCAAAGAATGCTGGCCCCTGCTTTGCCTACTTGCTGATCTACAAGAAACTTGTCTGCTACAGCAAGAAGAATGTTCTTCATCTGCGCTTCTTGATTGTATCTTTCTTCTCCAGCTAACCATTCCTTCCCTTGATTGTATCTTTCATATCCAAGGGAAGATTCATAATCCAGTTGGATATGCATGACTGCAAAGGCTTCTCCTCCATTTGATTTTTCCAAATCTGATGCATTTGTTCATTAATGTTTAGCATGGCCTGCCAACAGGTAAATAATAAATTTTCCTTCCAGAAATCTGTGTCAAATAATAGTTCATATAAATATTATGTAAGTAAATGAAAGGCAAACAATTAAAAATATCCAAGTCCTTCTGGATTCTGTAATTACTCTAGCATGTAATAAATTCTAACTTTCTGTATGTCTGAGTGTGCATGTACGACATTCGCGGAAAGGATCAACTTTGGCCATCTGGCTGCCAGTATGCACATTAGTTGTCAAACCTGATACAGATGTTTTACCTCATGAAAGTGAAGCCTCCTTCGATGTTTTACAAATCCTTCAGTAGCATGATAAAACATATCCATCAGCATTGTCTTCCCTACAAGAAACCATAATATAGTTCCTTAAGTTTATTGCATTCAAAAAAAAGCACACACATCTTCAAAGAAGTTTGAACTAAGTAAGAATCTTGTATGCAATTAGATACTCCTCATTGAAACGTCATTCAACCAAAACTAGCAAGAAAGGAAAGAAAAGTAAGGGGCGACACAATTGACAAAAGAAACTCACAAAATCAAACTCACACGTAAACTTCATAAATAACCTGAATGATAAGATCATAGCAATTTACCACTTCCAACATTCCCATAAATATACAGCCCCTTAGGAGACGGAGGAGCAGTTGGGCGAGGACCAACTTCCGAATCCAACTTCTTTTCTCGATTAAGGTAAGAAATCCATCTACCAGCTTCTGGTTCCACATCTTTACGTTTTCTCCTACACCATTAACAACAGTAACAATCAAACTCAATCATACCCAAAAAAATTCATCTTTTACAGTTCCACCGCAAAGCAACAAAACGAATTCCAATTAACTACCGGAAAAACATCCATCTCTCCAAGAGTCTCCCTCGCTGTTTATCAACAGACGACAATGCACCCCCTTGCTGTTTCTGCTCAGCTTCTTCCATCAACAGCCTCCTCCTCGTGTCCTCCCTCTTCGTCTCCCATTCCGGCAACTTTATCTTCACAAATCAATCAAGAAAAATATATATATATCAACATTAATTCAAAATTTAAACAAAAAATACATCAATGTTGCAGAAATCCGTAAATGTTAACTAAAAAGCCGAACCAAACATTGATAAAACGCACCTGAAAGGTCTCCATATCTTTGTCGTACTGTTGCAATCGCGAGAGCACCTTGTCCAATTCTAAAGCCACTCTTTCTTGGTAAAGATCGTGCTGTAGCTTCCCTCCTTCCACCATGCTCCTGTATCGTGCCAGCAGAGGTCCTGCTGACGTGGAATTGGCAGGATTCGACGAGTCGGAGGAGCAAAAACGGAGCGCATTGAGTTGCTGGAAGTTGTTGTAGCCGATGCTTCTGGTTCGATACAGAAGCGATGAAATTGAACTCAAATTTCTCATGGCGATCTGTGATTGGTGAAGATTGTGGAAACGATTCGAGAGGTGTTTTTGCAGTGTTATACCAGCGGTTCTATTTGGTCGGGTGACGTGGATTGTAGCGCTTTGGACACGTGGGAGAAGAATGGGCCTCCTGCAATGCAACAAGGCGGGATGGATGACGTGGAGAAACGCCCAGCCAAGCTTTGTTTCGTTGAAGTTGGGCCCGTCCAGTAACCCCTTTTGTAGCCCAGCTTTTGTTGCCAACTGGTGAGAATTGAGTTAATTATGATGCTAATTCGCAGAGTGGCAATTTTTGGACGATCATTTTTAAAAATATTAATACATATTTCAATTTTATAATAATTTTTATTTTTATATATATTTTTAAAATACCATATGTTTGAAATTAAATTTTAAAAATATCACATTCATTTTTATATAAATTTTAATTTTTTGTTTTATTTTTAATTTTTTTCTCTCTCCAATTTCTCTCTCTCTCTCTCTTTCTTATCCAAACCTTACCCACCCCACCCAAACCCTAGTTTTTCCCGCCACCACCCTAACCAGTAACTCTGCCGCTCCTTTCCTCCCCTGTCTGTCATTCTCTCACATCTCTCTCTTTCCCCCATCAGCTTCATGGATTCCCTCACCATCAATTCCAGTCCATCTTCGAAACAAGTACCAGCACTCCGGATCTACTCGACGCGTCGCATCCCTGCTGGATCTGCTTGCCTAGGATCTACGTCGCTGCTGTCGCGACTCAACGCGTGTCTCCCCGTTGGATCTGCTTGCCTAGGATCTCCGTCGCCGCCTTCGCAACTCGACATTTCGCCTGGCTCTAGACTCTGTCTCTCCTCGGCCTCGATCCCGACAAACGACGGCACATCGATCTCAACAGACGACGCGAACAACAACAGTTCTTGTGGATTGTGGGGTACGTCGGCTATGGGTGGTGAGGATGAGCCGGCCTCTGCTAGGGTTTTTAGGTTTTATTTATTTACAATTATGCCCCTAATTTTCAAAAATATTAAAATCATAGTATATTTCAGTTTTGCAATAATTGTTCCATTATTGTTTAAAATGATGTGCAACTGTTTGTGAAGCAGCTATTGTGAAATTCATTTAACCTTTTTAAAAAATTTGAATTATGCTAACCATTTGTGAACCGTTTAAAATGATTCACAATAATATACAATATAATGTACACCATTTTGTGAACCATTATAAGCGTCAAAATTGATTTTGGGAAAAAATATTTTTTATAAGAAAAAATTCGTTCAAATTTTCTAAAAAAAATAATTAAATCTTTTTTGACTTATTAAAAAATATGAATTGTGTGAACCTTTGTGTACCAAATTTGTGAATAGTGTGAATTTGGTATTTTGAGTTTACAATGGTTCACAATAATGTACAATATAATGTACATCATTTTGTAAACATCAAAATCGACCCTGAAAAAAATATTTTTTGAGGGTAAAATCCATTTAAAATTTCTTAAAAAATATTTAAAAGATTTCATTTAGAATTTTTAAAAAATAAGAATTATGTGAACCATTGTGAACCAATGGTTTACAATAATGTACAATATAATGTACATCATTTTGTGAACCATTGTCAACGTCAAAATCGACCGTTGAAAAAATATTTTGTAATACCCCGTCCAATTTCGATTCGAGATTTGTTGGTTAGCGATGATCAATTTGGCTTTGTATCGTTGAAGCCTTAAATGAGATGATCTATGATGTTCATTAGTGAACAATATGCTTTGAAGTCATAAACTTTTGATGGAGTTAAAAGAGGAAATCAAAGAAAAGAAGAGAAGAGGCGAATATGGTGAGGAGCAACCACGGTAACGCGCGTTAAGGCATGTACTGCTCGTTACAGGGTGTTATCGTCCGACGAATTCGGTTGTTGTCCACGTAACGCTCGTCTCTTGGTGGGTAACACTAGTCTTGAGGTCTGGAAGGTGCGAGACGGGCGTCTCTCGTTCGATACGGGCATTTCGTTAGATAAAACAGCCCTAAAACGCTGTGTTTTGACCTGCTGGGTTTATAAAACCCTAACACTCAAAACCATTCGTCTTCCTTCGCCATTTTTGTGATTTCTCACCTCAAAATCATCCCAAATTCATCTCTCTTTGTCTCAATCAGTTCCTCTTCCATTCCTAAGGTAAGTTCATCAATCTTTCTGGGTTTATGCTTCCATTTGGTGCATTGTTCAGGGTTGGGAAGTTGAAGAACGTAAATGGGTGTGTTTGAGCCTAGGGTTCGGTTTTGCATGGATTTTAGGCTATACAGTGTTTTTTAGGTTGCTGCCCCACCACCTCTGCCCCAGCAGATGTCTCAGTTGGAGATTATGATGCATTTCACTTAAGCTGTTGAGCTCATCAAGACGCTTCTTACTGGTCAGACAGGTAGAGGTCAGCCTGTTCGGCCAGGTGTTGTACCACCAGTTCCTCCACCGCAAACAGAGGTTCCAGTTGCACCAACGCCTGTTGTAGTTTCAGCAGCACCACAGTCAAAGGCTAAGCCTCGACTTGTCAGATGTTTGAAGCTTACTCCGCCTAGGTTTGAGGGCAATCTGGGAGATGACCATCATCGCTTCACTTCTACGGTTGAGCGATGTTTTAAGGCTATGGATCTCGTCGATGGGGCAGCGAGGGTTAGGCTTGCATCGTTCTTATTGGACGGCCGAGCTACCAGATGGTGATAGGACTGAGGGTCTTAAAGGATTATTACATGGGGATGAGTTCAAGAGTGAGCTCATGTTGTCTATCATTCTCCAGAGTGAGAGGGATAGAAAGGCATACTAGTTCAGCAAGTTCATCTAGGAGCAGTGTATGTCTGCGAACGAGTATAAGGATCGCTTCAGAGATTTGAGTAGGTATGCACCAGCTGAGGCGTGGAGTGAGGAGGCCTTAGCGAGAAAGTTCTTGAGTGGATTGATACTCAAGTATCGCAGAGTGGTAGCGACTCTGGGTTTGTCTATAGTATCGTAGATTTTTTAGGCTGCGAAAGGCATGGAGTATCAGGATGAGAGGCAGCCGAGGGAACCCACGAGGGCGAATACTTAAGGTACGTCTAGAGGCTAGCAGGCCAAGGTCAGAGTAGTCAGCCTAATCAGAGGCGTAAATTTTCCTCTGAAGAACAGCGTCAGGGACAGAGTTCTCAGAGTGCTAGTATGGCACAACCAACTGGGTGTGCTGGAGGTCAGAGTTCTGGATGCCATGTTAGTCGTGTGAGAGTAGACATTTAGGGACTTGTGTCAATATGTTTTCACTGTATGTAGCCAGGGCACAATGTGGCTAATTGTCCTGTAAAGCATGGTACCATAGTACAGACAGTTCAGTCAGTGGCCAGAGGTATGGGTACTGCTAGTTATGGAGTTGGCAGAAGTTTTGGCAGGGGCGCGACATCTTCTGAGAGTCGTAGTCAGTATGGGCATGGTTCAGGCAGAGGGCAGATCGGTCAGAGCAGTTTAGCTGCAGGAGAGCAGGCCAGAGTGTAGCATTTGACTCGCCATGAGGCTCAGGCCTCTAATGTTGTAGTTACAGGTACACTATCTATTTCTGGTTCTTCTGCATATGTCTTATTTGATTCTGGTGCATCACACTCATTCATCACACCTTATTTTATTGAGCATGCTGGGTTAGTGGTGTATCCACTAGTCAGGTTGTTAGAGGTTTCGTCACCTCTGGGTGTCAAGATTATAGTTGATTCCAAGGTCCAGAATTGTTTGATTTCCTTGAGGGACATGAGTTGATTACTTATCTTACTATGTTGGGCATGAGAGAGTTCGATGTGATACTCAGTATGGATTGGCTTTCGACTTGGAACGCTACCTTGGATTGTTTTGCCAAGAGGTTATGCTTTCGTCCACCTGGTCAGACGAAGTTCTATTATCACGGTGAGTGAGACAGAGTGGGTTGAAGCTATGTATCAGTGGTTAGAGCTGAGAAGATGATTTTTCGAGCTTGTGAGGCGTATTTGGCTTTTGTGCTTGCTGAGCTGTAGAGTTCAGAGTTGAAACTGGATGAGGTGCCAGTCGTTCAAGAGTTCTCCGATGTGTTTTCAGAGGAGTTATCTAAACTTTCGCTAGAGCGTGAGATTGAGTTTGCTATTAAGGTTCAAACTGGTATCGATCCGATATCGATTCCTCCGTATCGGACGGTGCCAGTATAGCTTGGGGCACTCTGGTCTTATTTGTAAAGAAGAAGGATGGAAGTCTTCGTATGTGTATCGATTACCGACAGCTGAACAAGGTAATGGTGAAGAACTGATATTCGCTTTCGAGGATAGATGATCTATTTGACCAGTTACAAGGTGCACAGTGGTTTTTTAAGATTGAATTAAGGTCGGGGTATCACCAGTTGAGGATCCGAGGTGAGGACATTCCGAAGACTGCATTTCGAACTAGATACGGACACTATGAGTTTTTGGACATGTCGTTTGGATTGACGAATGCTCCTGCGACATTTATGGATTTGATAAACAGAGTGTTTAAGCCGTATCTAGATCAATTTATGATTGTCTTAATCGACGACATCCTGATCTACTCGATGAGTAGGGAGGAGAATGAAGATCACTTGATGTCAGTCTTGCAAACCTTGAGGGAACATCAGTTTTATGCTAAGCTCTCGAAGGCCGAGTTTTGGCTTGATCAAGTGACATTTCTCAGACACGTGATGCCGAGAGACGGTATCATGGTTGACCCGCAAAAGGTAGAGGTTGTACTCTATTGGAAGAGGTCGAAGACGGCTATGAAGATTCAAAGTTTTCTGGGTCTAGCTGGTTACTATAGGAGTTTTATCCAAGATTTCTCGAGGATAGCAACTCTTGCGACCCGATTGACTCAGAAGGGAGTCAAATTTGTGTGGTTTGACAGATGTGAGGACATTTTTCAGAAGTTGAAGGAATGTTTAACGAGCGCACAAGTATTGGTTTTGTCGTCGGGTTTTGGAGGATTCGCAGTGTACTGTAATGCCTCGAGAGTTGGCTTAGGTTGTGTGTTGATGTAACATGGCAAGGTGATTACCTATGCATCTAGACAACTTAAAAAGCACGAACAAAACTATCCGACACATGATCTGGAGTTGGCTGTTGTAGTGTTTGCACTCAAGATTTGGAGGCATTATCTGTACGGAGAGACTTTTGAGATCTTTACAGATCATAAGAGTTTGAAGTACATTTTTGTACAGAGAGACCTGAACTTGAGGCAATCATATCATCCTGACAAGGCTAACGTGGTTGTTGATGTCTTGAGTAGGAAGTCGATGGGGAGTTTGGCTCACATTGCAGTTAAGAGATGACCAGTAGTGTCAGAGTGGCATAGTTTGATGAGGGATGGAGTTGCATTCCAGTTTGATGATTCCAGATCATTTCTTGGTCACGTTGAGGCGAGGTATGTATTGTTAGATCGAATATGTGAAGCTCAGAAGGAGGATATTGAGATTCAAGGATTGATCAAAAATTTTAAGGCATCTGAGGTGCCAGGTTTCAATATTAATGATTCAGGAGTTGTTTGGTTCGGTTTGAGGTTATGCGTACCATCTTTAGGTGGGTTACGTGAGGAGATTATGACCGATGGTCATAGTTCTATTTATTCGGTGCACCCAGGATACATTAAGATGTATCGGGATCTTCGTGAATCCTATTGGTGGCCAGGGATGAAGAATGACATAACTGAGTTTGTCAGCCGATGCTTGACTTGTCAACAGGTTAAGTTTGAGCATCAACGTCCTTCTGGGTTGTTGCAGCAGATTCCTCTTCCTGAGTGAAAGTGGGACCGCATCACCATGGATTTTGTGGTTGGGTTATCAAAGACATTTTCAGGATATGACTCCATTTGGGTTATTGTTGATCGATTGACGAAGACTACATATGGAGCGGCATGATTGGCGAGATTATATATCGAGAGGATTGTATGTCTTCATGGTGTGTCTGTCTCTATAATGTCTGACAGAGGACCTCAGTTTATGTCCCAGATTTGGCTTAAACTTTAGGATGAGTTGGGTGCTCAATTGGATTTCAGCACTGCTTTCCATTTGCAGACAAATGGACAGTCTGAGTGTACGATTCAGACTTTGGAAGATATGTTGAGGGCGTGCGTTATGGATTTTGCAGGGAGTTGGGATTCTCATTTGCCATTGGTAGAGTTTGCTTATAACAAATCGTACCAATCGATTATCGAGATGGCGCCTTACAAGGTATTGTACGACAGGAAGTGTAGATCTCTCTTATGTTGGGATGAGGCCGGATAGAGAGAGCCATTGGAGTCAGACCTTATTTTGGAGACTACTGAGAAAGTCATGCTAATCCAGCAAAAGATTCAGACTGCTTACAGTTGTCAAAGGAGTTACGCTGACCATGTATTCCTGAATGTATCACCTATGAAAGATGTTATGAGATTTGGGAAGAAGGGCAAGTTGAGCCTGAGATACATTGGTCCGTTTGAGATTATTGGCCGAGTTGGAGCAGTGGCGTATGAGTTAGCGTTACCGCCTCAGTTTGCTTCAGTTCATCCAGTATTTCACGTTTCACTTCTAAGGAGATATGTTTTAGATCTGTCGCATGTTTTGCCTCTGCAGTATGTCAAGGTTCAACCAGATTTGTCTCATGATGAGGTTCCGCTGAGGATCATTGACTACCAGGTCAAGAGACTCCCGAACAAGGAGATCGCTTCAGTGAAAGTGATTTGGAGACATCATTCTGTCGAAAAGGCCATTTGGGAGGCCGATGAGGAGATGCAGTGCAAATATCCACACCTGTTCGACTCAGTTGATTCTCAGGTCAGTATGTTCTCTTTATGTCTTCATGTTTTGATTATGTTTATGGAATCACCATGTTTGCATGTTGTGCGTTGGCCAGATGTTGTTATGGATTTTGGTTTCGAGAGATATAGGTTTATGTCGGTTTTGATCTATTTTGATTCGAAATTCGAGGACGAATTTCTTTTGAGGGGGTAAGTATGTAATACCCCGTCCAATTTTGATTCGAGATTTATTGGTTAGCGATGATCAATTTGGGTTTGTATCATTGAAGCCTTAAATGAGATGATCTATGATGTTCATTAGTGAACAATATGCTTTGGAGTCATAAACTTTTGATGGAATTAAAAGAGGAAATCATGAAAAGAATAGAAGAGGTGAATATGGTGAGGAGCAGCCACGATAACGCGCGTTAAGGTATGTAACGCGCGTTACGGGGTGCTGTCGTCTGAGGAATTCGGTTGTCATCCGCGTAACGCATTTTTCTTGGTGGATAACGTGCATCTCTTGGTGGGTAACACACGTCTTGAGGGCTAGAAGGTGCGAGATGCCCGTCTCTCGTTCGACACAAGCATTTCGTCAGTTAAAACAACCCCAAAACGCTGCGTTTTGACCTATTGGGTTTATAAAACCCTAACACCGGAAACCCTTCATCTTCCTCCACCATTTTTGCTATTTCTCACCTCAAAACAGTCCCAAATCCGTCTCTCTTTGTCTCAATCCGTTCCTATTCCATTCCTAAGGTAAGTTCATCAATCTTTCTTGGTTTATGCTTCCATTTGGTGCATTTTTCATGGTTGAGAAGTTGAAGAACGAAAATGGGTTTGTTTGAGCCTAGGGTTTAGTTTTGCATGGATTCTAGGCTACATTGAAGGTTGTTCTTGATTGATTTATGTATGAGGGACATGGAGGAACATGTATCTAAGTAGAAATTGATGAATGGATGTTGTTTGTTATTGGAGTTGGAAAATCCGAATTTTCATGATGATATTGAGGTTTTTTTTTGAAATGAATGTTGGATTTGGATTTAGAAGGTCGATTATAGTCAAGGTAGATGATTGGTTTCGTTTTGCATTGGTTGAATCGAAAGTTAAGTAGTTTTTAGAATGAAACTTTATGTTTGGTATTTTTTTAGTTTCCGGGAAGTTGAGGTCATATTTGTAATTTTAGAAATTTAAGCTCTATAATTGTAATTTTGGAAGAGCTGAGGCATATATTTGTAATTTCTGAAAAGGTTGGGAACTAACTTATAATTTTACAAGTTAAGGATTAAATTGTAATTTCTGAGAGTTAAGGGATGAATTTAGAGATTCTGACTTATGGAGGATCATTTGGTAATTTAAGGATACTTTGAGGACTATATTAAAATTTGTCAAGTCTCGGGGACTCAAACATAATTTTACAGTGGTCAGGGACCAAACTGTAATTTTACGAGGATTATGAATTTATGATCGATAGTGATGGATTCACATTCGATATATGTTTTCAGTGGTTATGGAAGTTTGCATTGCATTTTCATATAATGTGTTTGGTATAGTCCATAGTACCGTATTTTGATATATGTTATGTATGTCCATGTTCAGCTTCTTGTTCGTTCCAGCGACGCCAGCCACTGACCAGTGGGCTTGACTGGTGATTCAGCTTAGACATCCAGGTGAGGGGATAATAGCTTCAAACGCATAGGTTGTGTCTTGAAACTTATATTATGTTTTATGATGTGCTGAACATGTTTATGAAAATTGACTAATCTAAGGATTGGTTAAATGAATAAAATGACTATGTGATTTTTTTTATAATCAACCTCATGTTTTATGATATATATAATCAACTTCTCATTTATCTCTCTTCTCTAGTTCTCTCTATGTTTACTCTCTTCCCCCTCTCTCTTCCCCATCCTCTCTACGATCTCTCTATTTCTCTCACGTCCTATCTCGTCTTCACTTCCGCCGCCTTCAACCTCCACTCTCTCGTCGTCCTCATCTGTCTTTTTTTGTTGTCAACCTCCTCTGTGTTCTTTTTTCGAGGTTATCTCGTCTATGAATGTGCACCAGCCAGACCTAGCGGCGGTTTCTCTCCTCTCCTCACTAGATTTGGGTTAAAGAGCGACGGTTAGGGTTTCTTTGAAACACGTTTTGATAGTAGAGGGTCAGACTTCATCCCCTAGACTTAGTTGCTATACATAGCTCGGTTCAAGCTAGTGCAAGTTCATTGAATTAAATTGTCATCAACATGTTGTGAAAATAAAAAATTAGGGTGTTTTGTTTATTTGTTGTTTGTATTTGTTTGTATGTTCTTTATATGTTATCTATATATTGTATATATGTTGTTTATAAACAATATTCAATCAATTACGATCAAGATATAAACATAAAACAACATATAAATAACATATAAACAAGATGTCAACAATATATTTATAACTTCGAATTTTAAAACAAGGTACAACATATAAACAAATATAAACAACTTCTAAACAAGTTTTTAAAAAGTCTGAAAAATAAATAGATCTTAAACAAAACCTAAACAAATTTCAAACAAAGTATAAACAAGTTTCAAATAAATTTATAAAATGTAATTTAGAAAATTTGGCCCATAACGCGTCTAATTTTGAAAAATCTGCCCAAATATTTGCAGTTGGCTTGTTGAATCCGTAATTGATATTTTTGGGCCTAGTGAATATGTAAATGGCCCTTAAATTAATTTAAATTCTTCGAATTTGTGAACAAAATTAATGATAAATTTATTTAAATAATTATTTTTATAAATTTTTAAATATACACATATATAAGTCAAATTTCAATTATTACTAAGTTTTATATTATAAATCTTATTTACAAGTTTAAAAACTGAGATTTTTTTAATTAATTACATTGCTTAAATTTGGCTATTTTACAAATAGAGTTTAAAAATTTATTTCAAATTTGGTCTTTGAGTGGAATAAAGACGAACTTTTATCTTGTTGAACACTAAAGTGCTTATGAGCAAGTTAATTTTACAGACGGTCGCCCAAAATATGAGAAGATTGTACCATGGTCACTAAACTCAAGCTTGTTGCAGGAAAGTCATCAAAATTTGAGTTTTATTCCAGGACGGTCATTATGGCCAGTTTCTAGAACTCGTCGGGCAAAAAAGATGATGAAACATGCCACGTCATCCTAATATCGTTACGTGGATGCTGGCATGGAAACCCAAATGAACCGACCCAAAAAACAAATCGAAACCAACCACTAACCGACATGAAAACCGAAAAGAACAAAAACAAAGAAATAAGGAAGAAAAGGGAGCTCAATAGAGGAAATTAAAAAAGAAATTTGATGGAGAAGAAGATAAGGGGATAGAAGGAAGAGTGTTTTTAATAAGTTAAAAGATAATTCTAGAGAGGATGAAGACTTTCTCTTTTTAAAGTTTTTTTCGAGGATTTTACTAAACTTTGTACGAATTTATTTAATTAATGATTTTTTGATATTATATGTATCAAATTTTATGATTTATGAATGTAGCAATGTGTTGAGGGCAGATTTTCGGGGTTATGAAATTAATCAAATAATTAAGTTTGAAATAAGCCCTTTTTGTTTGAATTGCGTCTACGAGCATGAACTTCCCTCCTAAATGACGCGCGCACACACATTTTCTCTGCAAATCAATGCAACTCCAGCACCGTACACTCACCACACTAAACCGCGCCAAGAAGCTAGCAGCAGAACAAGCCTGCATAACCCTCCTTGAATCAACAGCGACATTAACAACCCTCTTCAAAGTCCACGCCTTCATAATCAAAGCTGGTCTCCAACACAACTCACTGGTCCTCACCAAGTTCACCTCCACATCCTCTCTCCTCCACGCCACCGACTATGCCTTCTCCGTCCTCTTCTCACCCCGCTCCCACCCCCACCTCTATGACGGTTTCTTCTTCAACACCCTCATCAAGTCCTACTCTTAATCGAATTCTGCCTACAAATCTATCTGGGTATTCAACCTCATGCGGTACTACGCCGTTTTGCCCAACAATTTCACCTACCCGTTTCTGCTCAAGGCATGTTCCCGCGTAATGGATCTGACTTTGGGTTGTTCGGTTCACGGGTCGGCTTTAAAGCTAGGTTTTTGCGACGACTTGAAGGTTCAGAATACGTTGGTGAGAATGTATTGTTGTGATAAGACTGGAGTTGCGTGTGCTCGCAAGATGTTTGATGAAATGTGTGTCAGAGATTGTGTTTCGTGGAATGCGATGATTGGTGGGTATGCGAGGGTGGGAAGGGGGAGTGATGCGGTTGGGTTGTTTAGGAAAATGCAGATAAAGGGTGTCCGGGCTGATGCGGCTACTGTGATTTCAGTTTTGTCTGCGTGCACTGATTTGGGTGCTCTTAAGTTAGGGAAGTGGGTGGAGAGTTTTATTGAGAAAGAGAGGGTTGAGAAGAATTTGGAGGTTTGTAATGCGTTGATTGATATGTTTGCCAAGTGCGGGGATGTTGGCAAAGCTGTTGGATTGTTT
>CAODLS011413456.1:0-13814 GCA_948243855.1 Flueggea neowawraea | reverse complement strand
CCCTCTGGCCCTCTCCGGCTCTTCCTGGTAAGTTCACCGCCAAGGCACCAAGCCACCAACTCTGTTTTTTCTTTTTTTTTAGTATAATTCAGTTTTTATTTTAATTAGGGTTAAGATTGTTGATTAATTGATTGATGAATTTGTGACTTAAATTAGTTAGATGTTTTTAATTGTTAGGTTAATTCATTTGGGTATCTAATAATTTTTTTATTATTTTGTGATTGCTATTTGCTAGGTTATTTTGTTAGAATAAATTGGCTTAAATTCAGTGAAATATTTGAATTAGTTAGATGTTTTTAATTGTTAGGTGAATTTTAGGTGATTTGATTTGGATTGACTTAAATTTGTTGTTATTTTTTTTTTTTGATTAGTCTATGGATAGATTTGTAACTAAGACCAAGAAACCGAGGAGTAGTGTCGAATCTTCAAGAACTCCCGGTGTTACACTATTTTTGGATGCAAATGAAAAAGAGAAAAATAGCGAGTTGGATTTTAATCCGAATGACATAGTTAGCGACCCAGCACTCCAAAAACCAATTGAAGACTTTGATCCTAACATTAGGGATCGAATTTGAAGAGAGTACATTTCTAAGGGTCATTGTCAACCAAAGAGTCATAATTTTCCCAAAAGAAAATATGGGCAAAATAATAGAAGTTTTCCACCGAGATGGTTCGATAAACATCCATGGTTGGAGTATAGTATGTCTACAAATGCCGCATTTTGTTTTTGGTTCTACCTTTTCTAGCCTATCAATGCAAATCATTTTGGGGATGAATCGTTTATAACAGTGGGTTTCAATAATTGGAAGAAGGCACTTGAAAGATTCAATTACCACGTGGGAGAAGTGAATAGTACACACAACGCATCAAGAATTTCATTTGACAATTTTATAAACCAAAGGCAGAGTATCTTCTATAATTACTCAAGACACGAGCAGGCCGAAGAAGTTTCTTATCGCACTCGTTTGATGGCATCGTTGGATGTGATTCGTTGGATTTTGCGTCAAGGGTTGCCTTTTCGTGGACACGATGAATCATCAAGTTCATTAAATAGAGGGAATTTTCTAGAGTTGTTGGCATGGTACAGTGAACGAAGTGTAGAGATCGCTGAGGTTATTGGGAAGAATGCTCCTGCGAACAACCAAATGACCTCCCCCCAAATTCAAAAGGAATTAACAAATTGTTGTGCTGTCGAAACTACATGTGCGATACTGAATGACATTGGAGATAGCAAATTTTCTCTTTTGGTTGATGAGTCACGTGATATCTCAGTAAAGGAACAAATGACAGTTGTTCTGTATGTTAATAATAATGGAGAGGTTATAGAACGATTTTTAGGCATAGTTCATGTCATTGATACCTGTGTAACAACTTTGAAAGAAGGAATTGGCTCTTTATTTTCCAAACATAATTTATCTTTATCAAGATTGAGGAGTCAATGATATGATGGTGCATCAAATATGCAGGGTGAATTCAATGGTTTAAAAGCACTTATATTGAAAGAAAATCCTTTCACTAAGTATGTCCATTGTTTTGCTCATCAACTTCAATTAGTTGTTGTAACTGTTGCCAGAGATCATCGAGCTATGAGCGATTTCTTTGGTGTTGTCAGCTTGATTGTGAATGAATGCATATACTCTTGTAAAAGAGCGGACATACTTCGACAAATCGAGCATGACAATATTGTTGAACGTCTTAAACGTATGGAAATTAGCAGTGGCAGAGGCTTAAATCAAGAAACTAGCTTAAAAAGATCAGGTGACACTCGATGGGGATCACACTTCAACACTTTAAATAGTCTACGATCGATGTGGCCTTCAATAACTGAAGTGCTTTAAGGTGTGTATGATGATGGTTCTGATACAGATACAAGAGGTTTTTCAAAGACTCTGTTTTTGAGGATGAAGACCTATGACTTTGCCTTTGTTTTAATCTTGATGATACATATACTTGGATTAGTATATGATATGTCAATTGTTCTTCAAGAAAGAGATCAAAATATTGTTCGAGCTATGTCTTTGATCGCAACAACCATAAAGGAATTGCAGCATTTTAGGGAGAATGAACATGAATGGGACAACTTCTTAAAGGAAGTGGAGAAATTTTGTGTAACTAATTTCATTGATGTTATTAATATAGAAGATACCATCAAATCACGTGTTCGTGTTACCAATTATCACCATTATAAGGTGGAGATTTTTTTGTGAGGTAATTATACATATTTTTTTCTTCCAATTATATCTTCTCTCTTATTATTACCATCGCACCAAGTTAACAACTTTTCATTTTGCTTATTTTTAAGTTCTCGATTTACTTATACAAGAGATGAAAAATCATTTTCTTGAGACGAATACAGAATTACTTCTTTGCATGAATTGTCTCAATCCAAATAACTCATATGCAAATTTCAATATTGAAAAATTAGTTCGTCTTGCAGAACTTTATCCACAAGACTTCACTTGGGAAGAACTTGAGATTCTTTTATTCTTTGTCATCAGCTTCGAATTTATATTTCTAATATAAAAGATGATGAGAACATTCAAGATTTAGGAAGCCTTAAAAAGAAGTTGGTTCAAACTGAAAAAACTCGAGTCTTCTCTTTCGTATATCGTTTGATTGAATTGACATTGCTTCTTCCAGTTGCAATTGCATCGGTTGAAAGAGTATTTTCTGCGATGAATATTATCAAGACGGATTTGCAAAATATAATGGGATATGAATAGATGAATGACCTCTTAGTGATATATATCGAGAAAGAAATTTTTATACCTATTAATAATGAGGTTATTTTACAACGCTTTCAAGCCATGACGACACGTCGAAAACAACTGTCATCTCTTAGTTCTAGTGTGCAAACATAGTTGTATAATTACTACATATATTCGAATATTTAATTTAATTTATTTTAATTTTTCTATTATATATATATATATATATATATATATATATATATATATATAGCTGAGCGAGAAATCTGACTAAGTAGATTCAGCCCCCACTTAGCCAGATTCCTGGCTCCGCCACTGATAATACAATACAATGTAGTGTAAACATAAACCTAAAAAATACTCAATTACTAGCCCAATATATTTTCTCTGACTAATCCCCCCAAATTTCTTTTTAATGAAGTCTGAATGCATTTTTCTCTCTTTTTGTTATTATTATCATCTATTTTCTTTCTCTTGTATTATTTATTTGAAAAGGACTAAATTTTGGAGTTCATACAACTATTTGGATTTTTTTTTATAGCAAAAGAGGAGCCGGAGGCTACTAGTAGTAGTGTACTTTCTGCTGCGGAATGTTTGGAGAGCCATAACTGAACTAGATGAGGTGACCGAGTCTCGTCACTGCAGCACCAAAAAGAGCTAGTGGAGGATTGGACCCATCTACCCAATTTTAATGTTAAGTCCAAGTCTAATAGTATTAAAACCACAAGCCACTCTCCCTCATTAGAACTCGAACTTAGTACCTCAACGAATTGAGGACGGCGCCGGTCTACTAGCCTCGCCTTTTCAAGGTTACTATTTGGATATTTTATTCCAGCAACAAACAGGGGTGAAATGAAATTATTAGATGGTCCACCTTTTGGTTGTGTCACTGTTTTGGAAAAACAGGAGTTTTATTTTGAAGCGGAGTTTTCAGATAGGACCATATGATAATTATTGCTACGTCAATTTTGAACAACGGTTCGACCACTTACAATTCAAAACGTTGACAGTATCGATAAAAATCTCCAATATAATTCATCTTTTGATATTTCCTTGACTGTCAAGTTCGTGTCAGTTCTAAGTCTGATTTGTTTTCTTTAATCAAACGGCTAATAAGTCTTCGAAGACGTGAGCTGTCCCAGGGTTGAAGATCGGTAGTTGAGATCACTTGAGCATGGTGTTGTTAAAACTAAACCGAATTAGCCGGCTTGTCTAGAAAATCAGTGAATAAGACACTAAACTAATTCCGTTCAAATTTAAAATTGATACTAGTTTTTAAAAACTTGGTTAGTTTGAAATTTATAGTGTTTTATTATTAAATTGTTTTCTTTGATTTTTTTTGGCACTTCATAATAATTAGAAGCAAAAATAATTTCTAAATCCCTAATATTTATTCTAATTAGTAGATAAGTCTGTAGTTTTTAGATGTAGCATACGTCTTTGAAACATATTTTTAACTAACAGAATAAATAGAAGTAAAACTTAACTAAAATACTCCTTTTAAAGTCATTCTAAACATATTCACTTCTCTCTCATAGCCGCTTCTCTTTCTTCCACTTCTCTCTCTCTCTCTCTCTATCACTCCCTACCTTTTTCTTTATATCGATAAAACTCACACACACCAAAGATATCTCCCTACAATTTCAGATTTAAACCATCAATAAAACTCACACACACCAAAGATTTATCCCTGAAATTTTTGTAAAATTTTAGATCTAAACCATCAAACACACACCTATCATTCAACTAAAGAGAAGAATAAAAACAATCATTGAAGAAGTGAATCAGAATTTTTCCAATTCAATCTTGGTTGAGAAGCATTTTTGTTCAATTGAGCTTCGATTTTGTTATTGATATTTGATTTGTTGTTTCTAAGAAAATTGTCAAATTGATTCTGAATTTGTTAATTTGTTTTCCACAAAATACTTTGAAATTCCAAGAGGAAGAAGAAGAATAGAAGAAAAAGAAATTAAGGCTTTTATGGTTTGATAAAATAGGTTTAGGGTCATTTTTGTCTTTTAAAATTCATTTAAAGTGAATCAACTGATACGTCATATATTTACTAACAGATTAAGGACGGGCCACTAACGAAATGATTTAAGTGTAATCTCGTTTTTAATTTTAAAGATGTGTTTGCAACATTATAAAAATACGAAAATCGACCTACTAACTACGGTATATCTCAAAGACCCAGAAATTATTTTTTCTAATTAGAATATATAAACAGTTAATCAGTGAAATGGTAAACTAGCTCCTTCTGATCAGGACTTCGGTGGCTGATTGAATTTCAACAAGATTGCGTTTTTCTTCTAGAAAAAAATTCAATAGCATTGCTTGAGTGACTTTAACAATTGAAATTCAATTGATTTGATTTTACAAATTTTTTTAAAAAATGGAGAAACGTAGGGACAATTCTCTAAATAAATTGGACTGTGCCTTTCCCGTGCATCAAATAGGACGTTGCGATTAAAAAAATAATAAAAAGAAAAACAAGACGTTGCGACTTGTGTCTTAATAAAATGGCCGTTGCGATTTGGTTGTCACTTCACCAATTCTAAACACGCCTCCTTGCATAATTTTCTCTTTTTTAGTATATAGAAGAGGAATTCCTCCATACCTAATTGATAGACACGTTGTCCAACATGGTAAATTTTTCTAAAGTATATATTACTAGTGCAATATTCATTTCTTTTTGATAAGTTATTTTTTTAGTCCCACCAAAAATTGAACCGACTCAAAAGTTAAAATTTTATGACTAAATTAAACAATAAAAGTACATATTTTATATTTAGCATATAGCAAAAATTTAAGATAAAATTTTGTATTGTGGTTTTTATTTTTAGAAGCGCCATTATTTTGAAATGACATTTTTTTGAAAGCGTTGTCAACCTTTTATGATATTTTTGAGAAGCCTCACAAACTCAAAAAAGGGTCACCCAACTTCATGGCACTTTTAAACTGTTATAATCGATTGGCACTTTTTAAAATTATATATCAATAGCACTTATTATAAAAGCACTACAAAAAATGGTAACACTTAGAGTATCCCCAACCACACTTCCTACTTCTTTCTTTAAAATATAATAATTTATTTTATTATTCATTTTAAAATTTTAAATCTAACTATATTTTCACTACAACTAACTCATTTGTTCAATATTTTATAAATAAATTAACTAATAGTTTCTTTGAGTACCTTAATAAAATTAAGACATTAGTATTCACTCTTAAATACTATTCACCTACTTTATTAATAAAATAATCACTTTAATATATTATCTTTCTTATACATAAATTTCGAGAAAAATTAACACACAAACAAAAATAAAATAATATTTTTGTATCCTCAAATTTGTCTATGCGGTTGGACTTACTCTTATATTTAAAAAGCATTTATACATAATACCAGAATTTTCTTATATTTTCCGTTTGATTTTGTAAAATTAATTTCTATTCTCATTCCATTTAATGTCCCCACCGGTCCCTCTACGTTGACAGTTTGTTTGTTGACAAAATAATTTTATTTCTGAATTATAGTTTAAATAAGTTGAGTCGTTGACGTTTAAATACAGTTTTTTAGAAGGCGTTGATATTTAAATCTTATAGGTCCACAACCATAATTGATAGAAATTAGTTTTATCATGAAAAGAGTGAGATTTTGTATTCAAAAGTATACCCACACTAGGGCATTAACAATGTTTGACTTTCAAGAATAAAATAATAAAGCTGACTTTGAGAACTGCATAAATTTTCAGATATTAGGAAATATTATTTTTTAAATCACGTAATTTTTGTATTAATTTTTTTTGTCTTTTCATAAAAAATTTAAGCAATTGTAGGAGAATCAATTAGATAATAAACTTAGAAAATATTCATAATTAAATGAGGGCTTAATAACATTAAATAGTATGACATTTATTTGTTTTTGTATTTATGATTCAACCTTTTGAAAAAAACACCCATTAACACTATCTTTTTGATTTGTTGCATTTGTGATATGACTTAGTATTTTTATTAAAAAAAGATAATTAATCACATGGCATTAACCGTGTGATGATGTGACCATTCATTTTCAAGTGATAGTCATCATACCGTCAGTGTCACGCCATCAATTGTTTTTTTTTTAATAGAAATACTAAATTATGCAATGAATGCAACAAATTACATTGGTGGTGCTATTGGGTTTTTTTTTTCCGAAAAGTCGAGCCATAAGTACAAAAACGAGCAAAGATCATGATATTTAATGTTATTATGCCTTAAATGAGTTTTAAACAAGTTTAACTTATCTGTAAATTTATTGAGTCATAAGTGTTTGTCACAAACTTAAATTTAATTGTAAATAAACTGACTCGAGCCAACCCAAGTCAAAATTTGAACAAATTTGTAATAAACTAGCTCAAACACGACTTATACTCTCTAAGTTTTAAATTGGTCAAGTCTAAATATAAAAATATAACTTTATCTAGAGCTCGAGAATTTTTTTATCAAGTCAAAATTGAACACTCCAAAATTGGACTCGATTTGACTTGGCAACAAATAAATTATATAAGATAAAATTAGATGTTTATCACAATCCAAGAAGAAGATTGTAAAGTTTTAGAAGGTCCGCCCATGACGATAATGGGTGAAACCTGAGTCCTTTAGTTATTGAGTTGACTGACGAGTCCAATAAATAATAGTGTTTGCTTATGGGCTTCTTAATTGGGTCAAGTGAGCCCAACTAGAGTGCAGACCATGTGTATAAATAGTTACCTTATCTATATTTTTGGAATACAAATAAAAGAGAGAGAGATGAGAAAAACCATGTTCTCCTCTTCAATAGAAAGATCACGTCTTTCTCTCCTTCTCCCTGACTCACACTTTCACGTCTTCTTCAAGAAAAAATAGAAAAAGTGAGCTCTCTCTCTCTCTAGTCAATCCTATCCCAAGCAGGCATCTAGATGACACATATTCAGTTGCTCTCGTCTTTGTAAAGTACGTGGTTCAGTGTAGAGGCTTGCGTCAATCCTACTAACCCGCTGCTCTTCAGTGTCCTTGTTGGTTTCGAGGTAGGCATTCGATCCTTGGTTGATTTCTGTTAGAATTGTGCCCTAGTCCAATTATTGATGTACATTGTCATTCAATTATTTAATAAAGAGGCATTTCATTTCTATGAATATAATATGTTTTATGAAGATAAAGCTCTATGAATGGTTTATTATTCCTTATGCCATCAAGTGCGTGACTTGATAGTAAAAACATAAGGATACAATGGATACTATTCTAAATGTCCCTAATCTATCATTATCATGGGAATGATAATGAATCAAGATTAGTATGTTGCTAAGTTGATAATCACGTTTTACTGATTATGGATATGAGATATCAACTTGGCACATAGATACATGTTGGAGAACATGTATTGGACTGACCTGCTATGAAAGCACTTCATAGATTGTTGTCACAAAGTAGCTTTCAGGCGGTGGTGATGTTTGAGTCCTCTAACTGAAATTCACTATCAACTACTACATGAGGAATCACATGTTTTGACTTAGTCAAACGTTATCCGTAACAAGGTAACAATAAAGGCTATGATTGGATATGTCATGAATCATGTATATGAGTGATAGTGAGAGTGATGGATTTGTTCCTTTGATGAAGAGTGATATTTCTTGGCCATTTGATGAGTAGGATTGATGGAATGTATGCATACTCGAATGAATTGATAAAGGGGTTTATCAATGTCATTTGTTATATCAATCTACTTGAGATTAAGAAACATGCTAAGCAATATAAGGTTAACATGTGACCATACCTTATGCTTAGATGAGATATCATGAGACGAAAGGACTAAATATTAGACTGTGAAAGGTTAACTCGGATCTTCGACATCCACTCGATATTGGGTTGCCATAATGTATTACTAGATGCCGCTTATGGATTTTGGGCCCAAAGGTTTGGGACAAGGCTCATTGTCAATTTCGAGTGGGCCTATTAGGTCACACACAAGAATGAACTGGATTGGTTCACAAATATTCTCTCATGGTAATTAAATTATTAAGATGATTAATTTGATTAATCATTAATAATTTAGGGTTTTAACATTTATATCTTAAATATAATATATGATAGTATCCATTAATGTAATGGGCTTTGAATATAAATTACTTCTTGTCAGGTTTAAAAATCGTTTTGGCATGTTTATGTGTGACATAAATTCGGCCCATGTTTATTAATTAGAGAGTGATTTATTTAATGATAATGTATCATGTAATTAAAAGCCCAATAACATTAAAATACCCTTGAAAATTTGGAATATACACTCCTCCTATTTTTAGGAGTCTTTATTCTTGTATGACAAGAATAGAAAATTCAACACACTCCTATTTTTAAGAGCCCTAATTAGTGCACATAATTAATTAGAAAGTACTTATTCTTGTGGGACAAGAAAGACTAATCCTAGTGCACCTATTTAGGGTTTTCCATATGCCTGTAAATAGGATAGACTAGGCCAAATTTACAACATGGCAAAGGCAAAGCCGAATTTATGAGTGCCATTTTCAAAGAGAGAAAATTATTTTGTGAGTTTTAGAATAGAGATTCTAAAAGGGTGCTAGTACACTCCACCGATCCAAAGGTAAGTTCGTTTGTGTGGATACCTCTAGACACGTTCGTGCAAATGTAACGTGAGTTCGAAAGGTGATTCGAGGTTTTGAATACTAAGAGCTACATCAACACCTTATATGATCAAACATTCAAGCATTGGATCTAAGGTAAATCTAGTAACCCTAATCGTATATGTTGCTATGCATGTGTCCTTGGTGGAATTCTAGGCTTAAAATTTTTGTTATTTTTGCTGCATTATTTACTTATGAATGTCATAAAAGAGCCATGAATTCAAACAATTTCTACTATTAATAATGTCTGTTGGTATGCTGCTTGTGCACTTTCATTGGTATCAGAGCATTAGGATGAATTTTTTGAGCGATTTTGATTAAAATTTGCATGCCTCTATGTCTTTGTTGTCCTTGTATGCAGTACTGTGATTTTTGTTATTCAAATATTTTCTGTTTTGGTTAGACTTTTGTGTTAGACAATGTAAACACAAAATTTCAAAGTCTGAATTTCGAGAAACCAATTGTACCAATCAACTCAAGAGACTTACTACACAACCTGTCCAAATTTCATTGAAAAAATGCATCGGGAAGGCCTTCAAATCACACGAAAACCATTCTAATACGATCTGTGAGGCAAAAAATTGAATTGTTGTACATACAAAATTAGGGCACACGTGTTATGCCCTGATTGTCTTAAGCAATCCATATTGACCAACCAGAATGAGACATATGGTAGAGGACCAATGTTGATTGTGCGACACGAGGCTGTGCTAACTGGCCAACCTGAGTACATGTGGACTAATCAGGTGGTGACACTTACAAAAGCTCATAATCCTAAATCAAGTAGGAGTATGAATCATACTTTGAGTGGGAGTGAGAATCTTCTTCCAGTGGGAGTATACAAAATCTTGACGATTACATGCGATTCGTATATCAAGAGGCGAAACTGCCACATAAGTCGGTGAGAGGTAAAGTTTCACTACAATGTTTTTCAATAGAAGAACATACGGGAGCTTCTTGAATCTCTAAGTAAGGAAGAATGGATTAAGTCAATGGAAGAAGAAATGAAATCTATGAGTTTCAACTAAGTGTGGGAATTGGATGAGCTTTCTGAAGGTTGAAAAGCTATTGAGAATAAGTAGATACATATGATTACGTGTGGTGCTAATGGCAAGCCCATCAAGTGAAAAATTCGCTTAGTTGCAAATGGGTTAACCCAACAAGAAGGAATCGACTATGATAAGACCTTCACACTTGTTGTGAGATTTACCTCGACAAGGTTGATCTTATTGTTGGTTGCTGCTATCAACCTCGGGTTACATTAGATGGATGTAAAGACTGCACTTCTCAATGAGAAATTGAATGAAGAAATCTATATGATACAACCTGAGGGTTTCTTAGTCCTAGGCAACGAGCATAAAGTTTGCACGTTGAAGAGATATGTTTATGGTCTCAAGAAATCCTCAAGGTAATGATTGTTCGATTTCTTATGCGAATAAACAACATCAAACACAATGGAAAACAACTATATATCACACAAGAAACAAAGCAGGATCTATGTACGTAAAATAATTGATCAAGGCCGAATATATTTACCTCCCTTGTGCATTGGCCGAATTGCTATTTCACCAAAAGAGCCCTGAATCAATTTGATCCCTTTCTCTTTAGCTAATGCTGAAACTAATTGACCAAAAAGGGATTGACAAAAGACAACTCCCCTTTACTCTCACATACAGACGAATCTATTAGGTTAGACTATGTGTGCTAGCACTCAAAATAACAGCTTTCTTGTCTTGTGTATTTCGGCTATATGGAAGAGCAAAGGAAAACAATTTTTCTTTCTCCTCTTGGTTGTGTATTGCTGAACCCTAAACAAGAGTGAGTAAGAGAATTAATTTCCCTTATTTTCTCCTATTAAGTTTCGGCTAGGAAGAAGCAAGAGAGAGGGAAAAAGTGGCGTGAAAAACCCTAGGGTTTTCTCTCTTTTGTATGCCGCCCACTCCACTACACAAACCCTAGATTTTCTTTCCTTAATTAAAACCCTAGGTTGTGCACCCTATGTGGCTGACCTCTCCTCTCCTACAAGACAGGAGATTTGAACAAAGATTCTTCTTGAACAAGGGCTCTCCTTAAACAAGAACTCTCTTCCTTCCTTTTAATTATTTAAATAAACCATTTAATTAAAAAATCTCACTAGGCCGAATTCATAATCCTCCTTGACCTAATGGGTATGCCAAATTTACCATGAGCCCATCTCCTTATGTTTTATTTATAAACATAAATTAATGGCCAGATAAGAAAGATAGTTTAAGCCATAACCCAGATCTTTATTGTATGCGATCATGTAGGTTCATTTAATATTGGCAATGAACCCAAAATTAATTCAAAGCCCATAAATCATAATTGGTCTCTAGCAAGACGTTATGATTACCCAAATTGAAATGAATGTCAATTATGGATCAATATAACCTAATTACAACCTTATACAACCATTTGCCTCTCGATATCATGATTCGCATAAGGCATGGGACTCGGTTACCCTTATTTATGCTAAAACATTTCCTTGATTTATAAATGATCCTGACTAAGTCAAACAAATGATAAGACTTATTACTTTGTTTGGGTCTGGCCACACACTACTCAATTTCACTAATAAAGTGGCCGATGATATCTTCTTTCTCTTTGAGAGTGTCAATCCCTTCACATCACTCATATTTCTTAGTATGAATCATGGCATACCCAATCATACACATACTTGTTACTCATTTCAAATAATGTTAGGCGTACGCCAAAGTATACGAGAAATCACCCAAGAATCCATAGTGATTTTAGGTCGAAGGATTCTAGTATAAGCATTGTATGAGAAATACTTATGACCTTTCAACCATGTAGTATTCTCATAAGCGGATCGATCCCAAACACTATTCTCTAACATGTTTTATGTTCTCTAATTGATATCTCATATCATATGGCCAGTAAAACATGATCATCTCACAGAATACATACAAGTCTTGGTTTATTGTCATTCCCATGACAATAATCCACTAAGGATATTTAGAATAGTATTTTTATGCTTCAAGGTTCTACTATCCAAATCACATATTTAATAACTTAAGCAGAATTACTATTCATAGATGTTTTATCAAATTAAACATGCACAGGAATAATAATGAGATAAAACAATATCTCATAATATATAAAATATAATTTGGATACAATGCATTGGGGCTAGGGCTTACACTAACAATCTCTCACTAGGACTAGTCCCAATCAGCCATAATTCTAAGCCCGAAGGATCTAACATGACCTTCATGCTTTGGCCTAGCTAACTGTTTGGTTAACAGATCTGCTACATTGTTTTGTCCAAGAATCTTG
Source organism: Flueggea neowawraea (assembly GCA_948243855.1). Lineage (NCBI taxonomy): Eukaryota > Viridiplantae > Streptophyta > Magnoliopsida > Malpighiales > Phyllanthaceae > Flueggea > Flueggea neowawraea. The sequence goes on along the minus strand of CAODLS011413456.1, from coordinate 1,135 downwards.
CATATCTTCACATCTCTTCTCTCGATGATCTCTCAAATGAGATGGTACCTCCTGAGTATATGTTTGGATTTCTGGTGTAATCGGGGTTCCTTAGCCTGTGCAATGGTCCCGTTGTTATCAAAATGGAGTTCAATTAGATCTAGGATGCTTGGGATAACTCCTAATCTAGTAATGAAATTCCTAATCCAAACAACCTCCTTTGTAACTTTTCAAGCTGTAATATACTCAGACTCTGTAGTAGAATCGGCGACGATGTCTTGCTTAGAGCTCTTCCAGCTTACAACACCTCCATTCAAACAAAACACATAACTAGATTGCAATTTTGAGTCCTCGGCATCAGTTTGGAAGGCAGCATCAGTGTAACCATTTACAATGAGCTCTTCCTCTCTGTCATACATTAAGAAGAATCCTTTAGTCCTTCGTAAGTACTTAAGGATCTCTTTGACAACAGTCCAATGTTTTTCACCTGGATCCTGTTGGAACCTGCTTGCCATGCTTAGTCCATGTGCGACATCCAGCCTAGTACATAGCATGGCATACATGATAGATCCTATAGCCGAAGCATGTGGAACTTTACTCATGTATTCCCTTTGTTGTCTTATAGAAGGACTATCCTTCTTACTTAGAACAACTCCTTGTTGTAAAGGTATATAACCTTTCTTGGAGTCAACCATACTAAAATGTTTTAGTACTTTATCTATGTACTTTTTTTGACTTAGTCCCAAGAGCCGTTGTGATCTATCTCTATAGACCCTTATACCCAGTATAGTTTTGGCTTTACCTAAGTCTTTCATAGAGAAAACATTCCCTAACCATTGCTTAACATTTCACAATATTGGGATGTCGTTTCCTATAAGTAGGATGTCGTCGACATATAAAATAAGAAACACTACAATGCTCCCACTATTCTTCTTGTACACACAAGGCTCATCTTCGTTCTTGAGGAAACCAAACTCTTTGACTACCTCATCAAAGCAAAGATTCCAACTTTGGGATGCTTGCTTCAATCCATAAATGGATCTTTGAAGCTTGCAAACCTTATTAGGATCCTTAGGATCGACAAAGCCCTCGGGTTGTTTCATGTAAACATCCTCGAGGAGGTTTCCATTAAGGAAAGCTGTCTTGACATCCATTT
>CAODLS011413451.1:0-14605 GCA_948243855.1 Flueggea neowawraea | reverse complement strand
ACAGTAAGAAATGAGAAACAAATACCTTTAACCCATATCAGAACCTATGACATCTAATACTACAGTTTACCACATTTGAAATATCGGAATGAATTCAATACAATCTGAACTGCAGATACATGCATTTATTAGTTCATAGTTTTTTTACCGAACAAAAATCCTTGACCAATAGACATCACAACGAACAAGAAAATATTTGATGTCATGTTCACATACCTCAAACGCCCATGGACTGGCTCAGATGCATGGACAATTTGGGCTCATGCACATAACCCAAAGCCTGTCACAAAAATTTATTCAGTGTAGTAACGTCACTGAAACTGAGAAAAACAATAGCAATTGGGAAGAAAATTTCCATCCAAATACAAAGGAAGAGAAGCTACTACTTCAATAAAAGGCTACAGATTAAAATCGCAATTCAAGCTGAAACAAACACATTAGATGAACGAGCCATGAACAGGTAAAATAATTGACCATGAATGTAGATGTGTGTACCTGGTGTCCTAGGCAAACCCCCAAAATAGGAATATCCCTGCATTCAAGCACTATTCGGAGACATATTCCTGAAGATTTAAATAAATTCACAATTTTGACTAACAAAACCATTTATAGTACGCTATCAAAAAAAAAGTACGTACTTGCATATTGCCACAAAGGCAACCACTGGAAAGATTATATAAATACTGTAAAGGTGAGAATTGCTCCTTCCAACAGATCAATTTAAGTTTTCAGTGTTAATTTTTAATATGCAACAACCTAGCTTCTGCACTAAATGTCAAGTACTAGCTTGGATCTTACATCTCACGGTTGTAGAAAGTCTGAGATCTAAGAAATTCTTGATATTCTAGACTAACTATATTCTGCATAAATGCACCTAATGAAGTACAATTCAAGCTCAAAATTACCTATATCAGCAGCACAGTTTGGAGATCCGGGTCCAGGAGATATAACTATGTTATCAAATGCTCGTTCTTCATAAAAGTAATGGCACACATTTTCCCATGTCCACTCATCATTTCGAATCACCACGGGAGGAACTGGAATGGCAACAGCACCAAGGACAAAGGGTATTGGCAAAATAGAATCTCATCAACTTGTATATACTAGAGACCAACAAATTCAGTTGAAATTGCCACTGCAAAGTTCACATGACACTTCCTTTTGACATTAAATCCTTAATAGAATGACAGAGACTTACCGCCATTTATAACAGAGAGCTGTTGGTAAATGTTATAGGTGTAGCTGTCATAGTTGTCAATCAACAATGTCCTTACAAACTGCAGCTTCTTGCCAGGCTCCGACTTCTGCCTCTTCCCCACGAAGGAGCCCTCCAAGTGTCCAGGCATTAATTGGCTAGAAATGACTACCCTTTTATCATTACAATGGATATCTTGAGCATTCCCATTATTCAAATAACAACCAACCCTGACATATGATTTTGTTGAATTCCCATTTTTCCTCTGTAAACTGCCCTCAGTGTTGGTACTTGTAAGAGCCACATATGAGGAACCTAATGCAAGATTCATACCTGAAGGGACTGCACCAAAATAGAGCACAAAATACGCTCGATTTCTGCAAACACATAAAAAGAAAGGCAGATTTAGATATAATTAACGAAAAGCCTTCCCCTTTGTCGTCCCTTTCTGTCGTTGTGTTCTTATCAATGAACTGATGGAAAAAGTTTTAACTTTGCCATGTAGTTTGTCAATCAAAAGCTCATTTCCGAATGTTAATGTTGTAGTGATTTTTTTATCAAGATGCAAGCTAAAACCTTGAAGGAAGTAATATCAAGTTAAAATAGACGGTTCGTGATAGAAAATTGACTGCTGGGTGGACACGGACATGCCCATAGGCATGGCGTAGACCGTGTGCAACGCTGGAAACGGAAAGGAAGGTGTTTGTCAAAAGAGTGAAGGACACGGCCTAGGGCACGACCGTGTCCCAGACCGTGTGTTGATAGCGCAGGGACACGGCCTGATACACGACCGTATCCCAGACTGTGTACCGGGCAGTTTCACACGGACGCGTGATTTCAGCCGTGTTTGGACTAGTTTCGATCGTGTTTTACCCTCCCATGCCCGTGTCTTCATTCCTGAACGTGTTAGGACGGTTGTAGGGCTTCTCTCTTCCTATTTAGGCTTGTGTTACTTGTAAACTATAAAAGGGGGTTTGGGAATGTCTTGGAAAGATTTTGAACACCGTTGTAAGCCGTTGTGTTTTTTTTTTTACTCTGAATAGCAGAATTACTTGTGCTATACCCGTGGACATAGATCGAATTGATCAAACCATGTAAATCATGTGTTCTTGTGTGATTGTTCTTTGTTATTCCGCATTTTCTTCTATCGCCTAATTTCCTAACAACAACATTAACTCGTTGTAATTGTTCTAAGGCCTCACAACCAGATAATGGTGATGGTTTGGTCGTTGCTATATTGTTCCATCAAAAGATGCTTTCTCACAACAAAATCTATGATTAAAATTAAGAAATCTTCGATGACCAATATTGTTGGGTGATCCCGCCCATGTGGCAAGGTGAGACCACACCAACTTAAGATAAAAAAAAGAAAAAGAAAAATTGGATTCTCAATTTGATTGGTAAAGAGAGCTCCCAAGCCCAGTTGGATGTCGTGAGGTATAAAAGAAAGAGAAAGTGAAGTCATCGATTTTTTAAGTGAAAGAGTGGCCGCGTGCAACACAGAGGCAAAAGAGACTTGATTTTCTCTACTGCGAGAGAAAGTGGTTGGTTCGACTGGAAGGTGATTTGAAGCCCGATCGATATCAAATTTTAGTATGTTGTTCTTAGCATCAAGCACTACAAAGTGAATAGTGCAGTTTTTCAGAAGCCTTCACTAGTGGTGTTCTCTATCAATACCCGCGGTAATTTTATTTATTTTCTTGGTTGTCTTTTGGGTAGTTTATCGGCTATTAGGTGAAGAACTATTGTTGTTAATCTCTAGATTGGCCTAAAAAGACTTATCTATAAAACCCATTATTTGATATAGTAGAAGTTTATCGCTAGCTGCAGCCCGTGGTTTTCCCTTCACACCGAAGGATTTTCCACGTGAAAAAATCTTGTGTTTTGTTGTGTGATTGCTTGGCTTTGTTTGTGTTGGATTTATTGTCTGTTTCTTTCTGTGCAAGGTGGGAAGTATTTAATCTGTGAGTGTTTGTAGTCTATCTTCCCAACAAATGGTATCAGAGCCACCGAGGTGGTTCCAGGGGACAGTGAATTTTTGGTTTGACAATCTGTGCAAAACAAATGGAGGAGTCTCATAACAGTACTATTCCCTGAATTTTGAGAAATGGACTATGGGAAAAAGTCTCTCTTTGGTTCGAGTATTGTTAGAGCATGCCAAGAAATTTTGGATTTTCCTAAACCGTGAATTGGAGGTGATTTGTACTCAAGAAATCAATCTAACTTCTTAAAAATTAAACAACGGGTCTCTTGCCTCTTTAATTAACAATATCAAGATAAAAACAATATTGACAAATTGAAATCAGATTGAAGTTGCAATTGATTTGAGTACAGGGGGCAATTGAATGACTAAAAATGCTAAAGAAAACTGAAGACAAAACTGAAAATTAGATAAAACAGGGTGTAGAACTTATGTTGTGTAGGGGTTGATTTGAGTATTGGATTGGAGGTCTCTTTCTTGGATGTCCGCTGCCTATTTATACTATTGGCTCAATTGCTTATGTCATCTTGAAATTGATCTTGATTCTATGATTCCTCCCGTAAATTGCTTTTTCTTCTTCTGACTTGTCTTTTCATCCCAAATTTGTCGTGATTGGATTGCTCGCTTGCCTTTTTCGTTTCACTTTCTCTTAATTATTTCCATTGATTCCTTTCGCAAATGATTTCTTGCCTCCTGCCACATTTGACTTTCTTTTAGCTTTCATCCAGTGGTGACTTAAATGTGGCCACGTTATTTGGTCTTTATTTGCCTTTTTGCTCCTCAAATATTTTCCTTTTATTGTAGGCTACTTCCTTGGAGACCAAACCTTCTTGGAAACTTCCCATTTGCTCTAATTTGTTTCCTTCCTTTTCTATCCACCATAAAGAATTGCAAAATTCTACCGTAAACAAGTACCATGTTTAAATTGACATCGTCAAATTATTCAAAATGAAAACCAAGAATGGAGGATGTTTTAATTTGCAAATACTTGTATGAACTAATTAAAGGTGACAATGCGAAACCTGCAGGTAAGACATAACGAATGGAAGCGGATGAATAAGAAAACAGTTGCTTCGATTACAGTGGATAGACAATAGTGTGTTCCACCATCCCGGTAAGGAAGTTAATGCACATGTGTTATGGAACAAATTGGCTATCATATATAAGCAGAAGACTCCGTAGAACAAAACTTTCCTAGTGAGAAAACTCATTCATTTGCAGTATAAAGATGGGCAGAGTATGTCTGAGCATATGAATGACATTCAACAGATTATGAATCAGTTAAGTAATCTTGAGATCCTATTACCAGATGAGCTACAAGCTTGTTTGCTTCTATGTACTTTACCAAATAGCTGGGAAATTTTGGTGGTTGCTCTCAGTAATTCGGTGCCAAATGGCAAGTTGTCTATGAATACAGTGAATGAGAGTCTATTTAATGAAGAAACAAGACGAAAAGAACTTGGATTTTCTTTACATTCAGAAGCACTAGTTACAAGGGACGAGGTAGATGTAAAACCAGAAATTCTAAGAATTTCGAGAATCGAGATAAGTCAAGAGGGAAATCTAAATCGAGAAGTTCAATTAAGTGTTTTCACTATGGAAAGTCAGGGCACGTGAAAAAGGAGTGCAGAAAGTTCAAAAGAAAGAAATCTAAGGGGAGAAGTGAAGACCAAAATGATGAGAAGAACACTGCTACGGTTGCATCTGGTAATGAAGTAATTGTTGTTTATAATGACAATTGGGTAAATGTCACCTGCCAAAATTCTACTTGGGTTTTTGATTCTACAGCTTCCTATCATTTTACTTCCCGGAGGAATTTCTACACATCCTATACTAGTGGTAACTATGGTGAGGTTAGGATGGGAAACAAAGGAGCTTGCAAGATTGATGGAATTGGAGACATTTGGCCAGAAACCAACACTGGATGCAAAATGTTAATGAAAGATGTAAGACATGTTCCAAACATTCGGTTTCACATGATTTTCACTATAGTACTTGATGATGAGGGTTACTCCAATTAGTGATGGTAAATGGAAGCTTAGTAAGGGCTCTCTTATGGTTGCCAGAGGCAAGAAAAATGGTTTATACAAGACACAGGTTCAAGTGTCTAAGGGGAGGTAAATGTAATTTAAGTCCAGTGATCTCTGGCATAAACGACTTGGCCACATGAGTGAGAAAGGCCATAGCATACTTGTTAAGAAGAAAAGCATCTCGGTGAAAGGTACATAATTGAATACTTGTACTGATAGTTTTGTTGGAAAACAACATAGTTTTGCATTTAAGCATCCTTCCTCAGGCAAAAAATCTCATATTTTGAATTTAATTCTCACTGATATATGCACTATGGAAGCTAGAACCCTTTTTGGTGCTTTTTACTTTGTTACTTTTATTGATGATTATTCCAGGAAATGTGAGCTTTTTCTTTGAAGACAAAAGACCAATTGCTGGACATATTCAAGCAATTTCATGATAGTGTTGAAAGATAGACTAAGAGGTAGTTAAAAGTAATGAGAGCAGATAATGGTGGTGAGTAGAGAGGTCCATTTGAGAAGTACTATAGAGATTACAATATCAGGCTTAGAAAGACAGTATCTATGACACCTCAACATAATGGAGTTGTAGAGAGAATGAACTATACCATTGTTAAGAAAGTTAGATTCATGTTGTCTTATGCAAAATTGTCTAAAGGCTTTTGGGGTGAAGCGATGATGACTGCAGTAGACTTGATCAACCTTTTTCCTTTTACAGCTCTTGACGAAGAGGTACCTGAAAAGGTATGAAGAGGAAAAGAAATCTCATATAGTCATGTGAGAGTGTTTGGTTGTAGAGCATTTGTTCATATTCCAAAACATAAGAGAGTCAAGCTTGATAGTAAAACAAAATGATGTATCTTCCTGGGGTATGGGGATGATGAGTTTGGGAACAGGTTGTAGGATCCAACATAAAAGAAAATTGTTAGAAGCCGAGATGTGGCATTTCTTATAGATCAAATAGTAGAGGATTTTGAGAAACCAGTGAAGTCAAAACCAACTACAATACATGCCATTGAACTAGAGCTCTCCAAGGAGAATGCGAATGATGGGAGAGATATACAGGGAGATGATAGAGAAGATGATGAGATTAATGATCCTACAGAGCAAGCCTTACTAGAACCACCAGTTCAACCTGAGTTGAGAAGATCATCTAGGTAGTCTAAGCCTTTCGAAAGATATCCTGAAGCTGAGTATGTAATGCTTACAAAGAATGGAGAACATCAAACCTATGATGAGGTCTTGAGAAGTGAAAACAAGAACAAGTGGTTGAAATCCATGGAAGAGATGAATTCCTTACATAAGAACAACACTTATGAGTTAGTGGACTTGCCTAAAGGCAAAAGAGCCTTGAAGAACAAATGGGTTCATAGACTAAAAGGAGATGCAACAACCTCAAAGCTAAGGTTCAAGTCAAGAATAGTTGTGAACAAGTTTGGTCAGAAGAAAGGGGTCAATTTTGATGAAATTTTTTTACCTGTGGTTAAAATGTCTTATATTCTAGTTGTATTTGGTTTAGTAGCCTCTATAGATTTAGAGATTAAGCAAATAGATGCGAAGACAGTATTCCTTCATGGCGATTTAGAGGAGAAAATTTACATGAAGCAGCCAAAAGTGTTTGTTGTCAAGTACAATGAGCATTTAGTATGCAAGTTGAAAAAGAGTTTGTAAAAGCTCAAGCAAGTGCCTAGACATTCGTACAAAAAGTTTAAATCATTCATGATAGACCATGGGTATGGTAAGACCACTTCTGATCATTCTGTATTTCTGAAGAAATTCAACAATGGTGATTTCCTTATTCTCTTTCTATATGTGGGTGATATGTTAATTGTTAGCCATGATATTGATAAAATTAAAAAGCTGAAAGTAGATTTGAGCAAATATTTTGTAATGAAAGATTTGGAACTGGCATAACAAATCATTGGCATGAGAATCACTCGTGACAAGAAGAATAGAAAATTGTGGTTATCTTAAGAAAGGTATATTGAGAAGGTTCTTGAGAAGTTCAATATGAGAAAATCCAAACCAGTAAGTTCTCCACTCGCAGATCACTTTAAGTTGAGCTCCAAACAGTGTCTTTTAAGGGAGAAAGGAAAAGAAGATATGAAGAAGTTGCCTTATGCTTTAGTTGTGGCCAATTTAATATTTGTCATAGTGTGCATAAGGCTAGATATTGCTCATGCAGTTGGTGTGATGAGCCAATTGTAATCCTAATATGGCAATCCAAGAGGGGTTAATTGGATTTAATAAGTAAATTTGAATACTTTTTAAAACCTTTTACACAATGAGTCAAAAACCAAAACAGAATTTAAATCCAATACACAATCACAAGAGATAAAATAATGATAGTAAAGAGATGAAGGGATAGAAGAGAGAATTCCTTGATTTATAGTGGTTCAGTCCTCTTGACCTATGTCACTCCTCTAGCTCACTAGAGAGTTTTGAATTCACTAAAAACGTCCCCACTTGCGGGTGGAGAAAAACCATTACACCTTTTTGTTTTCCAAGATCACAAGAAACCTTTTACACCTTGTTTTTAACTGGCCAAAACAAGAAAACCAGTACCTCTCTTTTTTTTCAAGGAAACATAAGAGATAAACCTATATTACCCTTCAAGCTTAAACACCTAAACTTGATAACAAGTGGATTCCCAAATTTGTAACCAATATTTCACACCAACCCAGTAGCAAAAATGCAAGTAAAAGCTCAGTTGGTATAAGAACAATGAGAAGCTCAAAGAGAGAGAAAGTCAAGAAACAAACTAGCAAAGCTTGGGCACACTCTTGAAAAGTCTCTATTGTCTCTTCTACCTTGGATGACTTTATTTATAGATAGCCTTTGGAATATAGCCGTTGAGACCCTGAAATAGTTGTTGTGAGATATGCTCAACATTCTGAATTTAATTGACGTCATAGGCATTAACATGCGTTGTAGACATTAACATGTGTTCTTCAAGTACCCATAAGATGATCAAGGTCCATTGAACTCATCAACGCGCTTTAGTGACATTTCGTATCTTCTGGTAGAACAGATGCCTTTCATCATCATGCTTTGAAGATCATCAGCGTGCCTTGATAATGTTATCAACATCCCTTGTTGAAACATCAATGTGCATTATCAACTTCAAAGATCACTTTTTGATTCTGACACAATCTTGTATGAAGGAATATTCAAATGTTTAAATTCCCGAAGAGCGTATAAGATTTGTCATTTTCTGACCAGTGCATCGACTATGCACGTTCTTGATTACCAACATGCGTTGTTGAGAATATTTAAATATTGCAACTTTACTCAACAACGAACGTTACCATTATGGCATATTGGTTAACCATAATGTGTGTTGCTTAACTATTCAGTTGTTTTGCAAATCATCAAAACTTAGAAGGTTTTTCATGTTGTCCATACAATGGCGCAACAATCTCTCCCTTTTTTATGATGACAAAACCACTGAAGAGTTTGCACTCCTCCTCAGTTTATGCACATATTTTTAAACTTAATAACAAAAACAAAAGATTGATTGATCAAGGTTATAATACCTTGTGATATGGTTAGATACACAAACTCTGATATAACTCGCCCTTTTTGGCATTGATGGAAAAGTTACAAAGGCAAAAGATATAAATCAAGCATCAATGGATATATATATATAACCAACAAATTTGCATTGAAAATAACAAGTCATTACAAGGTTAGACATTCATATCAAAAGCTAGTTTAACAACATTTACAATAATAAAAATGATAATATGAATGCAACATGTGATGTGATGCAAAATGTGGATCAATGCTACAAGATCAAGCTTTGGAAGTTGATGGTGAATGAGCTTCAGAAGCTTTTGTTGATGGCACATTAAGATTGAGGTCTTTTTTATCAACATCCGTTTGATCAAGGTCATTGGGACTCTCATCAATTTCTGAAAGAATGATTGCAACTGATTGGCCTGTAGATTTGTCAGTGATTTGCATGATTTCTAGAGGAGATGGTTCTTGCAAAATTTTTGAAATTTGCTCAACATCCATAGGTTGTGTTAGTGCTTCACCAAGCATAGACTAAGCTAGGTTTCCAAGTTTCTCTTCCATCACTGATTGAAACTCATGCATATCATTTTGTTCAACATCCTTATGTGCCTCAAAAAATGTCTCTTCAGAGTCTAGATTTTCTTCCTCTTCACCAACCTCTTCATCAACCAAAGACTCAATAGCATTTCTACTCATCTCTAGAATTTCTTCATTCAGTATAGAGGTTGTTGGAGTGTCCTCTTGGTGAGCTGCAGTGGAGCTTGATGGAGCTTGTTTGTGACACAAATCGGGAACCTCAATCAGTACTTTTCCCAGTGCTCAAGCTTTCCACGCTTTTGAAAATCAACTTTTGAAACTCTTCAATTTTGTCCAATCATGCTTCAATGAGATTTTTGAAGTTTAGAAATTCATCCTTAGTCACCTTGACATTTTCAGATCCACTATCCTTTTTGTTTGCCTTTACTTCTTCGCCAACTGATCTTGGAAGAATGACTTTGGGTGCTTCACTAACCCGAGTAAAACCATTTATTTAGGTTTTGGTCTATGCTTTTCATCTTTCTTATCCACAAAAATATCACCGCTTCGAATTTAGGGATGATACACAAAACCTGTATTAACAATGTTGTAGAGCTTCATTCCCTTCAGATTTTCCTTTCAGATTTTGTGGGATTCTACTACTTGTTCCTCCTTGAAACTAGAAAAATCCACCTTGAAATTTTCAAAGATCTTGGTCAAGTGGCACGGAAAGGCCATGATTTTTTTCCTTTGCTTATCTGTGCGACCAAAGGTGGGTTTCATGAAGCTCCTAACCTTTTCCATGAACACATTCAAAACCATAAAAGAGAAATGAACTTCTCTCCCTGTCATTAGCAAGTAGATGCAAATTTCATCTTGAAAAGTGATAGAATTCTGAGTGTGAGACGTGGGATTGATAAATTTGGTGAGAGCTAGATGCACTATTCTCCATTCCATACCAAGACCATTCTGATCTAGTAGTTCAACTTCCACATTAACCACTTTGCTTTGGTTCAATAAGAACTTCTGAACCTCTTCTTTATCCATTTCTACAAGATTGCCTTCTTCATCTATGAACTCCTTTTCTTTTTCCTTGCTTTTCTTTGGAATACAACCATTTGTAGGCAACTTTAAAAGATCATGTAAGAGTTGATTAGTTACCTTCACTTTAGTCCCATTTACTTGACTCTAAATTCCAATTTCAAAGTCTACACCAAATTCATCATCATCTTCTAAGATATTCGCATTGGCATAGAACTCCTTAATCAAATCAGGATAGTAATTTCTCCCCTCTGCACAGAAATCCTTGAAACCATACTTCAAGAGGTCTTTGCTCAAATCTAACCCTGCCTCCTTCAAACTACGAAAATAAAAAAACTCTAAAATCTGAAAACTTCATCAACTCAAGAGTTTTATATCTCCTAGCAACAACCATATCAACAAACTTAGTTGAGTCAAACTCCTATTCAACTACGTTTCTCTTAGATTTCTTAGGAACATAGATTTTCTTACCTTTGCCCTCTGTTTTAGTGACATGTTCAGAGCGAGGCCGCTTTACTCCCTTTGTAGGAGCTTTTAGCGAAGTAGTAGGAATGCCATTAAGTTGCTTGGATCTTTTCTTGCCTTTCTTTGCCATTTGGAATTGAGTTATTGTTGCTGAATCGAACAAGCTAGAATTGAGAGAGGTTAGGGTTTGTAGAGAGAGAGAGGATTTAGGATTTTGAAATCAAATGGAAAAGGTTAGTTGTTTCTAGAGAAGAAATGATGTTTGTTTTGAGTTAGATGAACTAGGTTTGATGAAAGAATCATTTAAAATGACCATAAATAGAGGCGGTTCAATTTTGAGACGAATTGAAAATTTAAGTAGGATATGAAATTTAGAACAAGGTAGTCATCAACGTGCATTCATGATGAATAATGCATGCGGATAATGATAACTTGTGATGGATTACACGCGTCATACATCATATACGGGCGTTGGTAAAGGTTGATTATGGGAAACAATCTACGCTCCTTGAAACCGTAATAACTCGCTCAAATGCCACTTGTCCCATCTATGTGTGTTCTTGCTCAACTCCGCACCTTAATGCCGAAAACCACTATTTGATAACGCACCTTAGTGATCTTTAACGTCAAAGACCATCTTCCAACAATGTGTGTTTGTCTATCAACAACGCACCTTAGCAAATGAAACCTAATACCAAGATATATTCAGCAAATCATTAAAGCCCGTTAATCCTCCAAAACGCGCCTTATCAATTTTCTTGTTGTTGCAAAAATTTTGACACCACTCATCAATGTGTCGAAGCCATCAATAGCATGCCTAACTGAGATACTCTGAATCCACAATCACTATGACTTATCCTCTGCACGTGGATTAAAACATTTACATGTATAGCACACAACCACTGAAAATTTCTAAAAGAGTTTTACACCCATTTTCGCACTCTAATAAGCCATTTCACACTTTAATCCCAAAAGTGTAAAAGCCAGACTCAACCTCATCTCTGATAATGTGCGTAGATAACCATTAAAGCACTTTGTTGCCTTTGAACCTGATACTTTACTCATTTTCCAATTGTGTACTTGATCTCATTTGCATATAGATCACTTTGATGTAATTATGAATGCATAAATGAATGATTATGAGCATGAATAACATATAAAATGCACCAATCAAAATTCATTCAAATTACACATCCCAATGTGCCTACGAATGGAAACAAATTGCTTTTCATTAGGGAGTTTTGTTAAAATATCAGCTAGCTGATCTGTTGTTGACACAAATTCTAGTTCAATATCACCATTGAAAACATGATATCTAATGAAATGATATTTGATGTCAATATGCTTGGTCTTAGACTGTTGAATATGATTTTTGAAAATGTTTATGGCACTTATATTGCACACTTGATAGGAATTTTTGAAATCTTGATTTGAAAATCAATGAGTTGCTGTTTTATCCATAAAAATTATGCAACACAACTTCCAGCTACTGCATATTCAGATTCAGCAGTGGATAGTGCAACACAGTTTTGTTTCTTTGAAAACCAAGATACAAGTGATTTACCTAAGAATTGACAAGTACCCGATGTGCTCTTCCTATCTAATTGGTTTCCTGCATGATCAGTATCACTATAACCAACTAAATCAAAGCAATCATTATTTGGATACCATAGGCCAATATTCTTGGTTCCAATTAAGTACGAAAAAAATTCTTTTAACAGTTTTTATATGAGACTCTCTAGGATATGATTGAAATCAGCACAAAGACATATACTTAACATAATATCAGGTTTACTTGTTGTAAGATAAAGAAGTGATCCGATCATACCTCTATAAAATCTTTCATCCAATTCTTTACTTTCCTCATCTTTGGTGAGTTTTGTAGTTGTACTCATTGGTGTTTTAGCAGCCTTGGCACTTTCCATTCCATATTTCTTTAGCATATCATTGATGTATTTGCTTTGATTGATGAAAATTCCATCTTTTGCTTGTTTAATTTGTAACCCAAGAAAATGACTAAGCTCTCTCATCATGCTCATTTCAAATTCTTTTTGCATCAACTTAGAAAACTCATCACACAAAGATGAGTTAGTAGCACCAAATATTATATCATCAACATAAATTTGTAATAGAAGCAAGTCATCATTTATATGTTCAATGAACAAAGGATTATCTACTTTACCTCCACTGAAACCATTCTTCAAAAGAAATTGGCTTAGCCTTTCATACCAAGCTCTAGGAGCTTCTCTTAATCCATATAATGCCTTTTTCAACTTGGAGACATGATTTGGATGGTGAGGGTCTTCAAATTCTGGTGGTTGTTTCACAAAGACTTCTTCTTTGATATATCCATTCAAGAATGCACTTTTACATCCATAGAATTCTAATTGCTTCAAGTCATGCCATCGATGCAAAGGATTCTTCAAAATAAATGCCTTCTTCTTGTAGTTATCCTTGTGCAACAACTCTGGATTTGTTCTTTACCACCTATCCTTCTTCATCTTCTTTGATCCTAAACACCCTTTTTGTTCCAATAACCATTACTCCATCCAGTCTAGGAACTAGATATCAAACTTCATTCCTTGTGAATTGGATTAACTCTTCTTACATGGAATGAATCCAATATTCATCTTCCAAGGCATCATTCATGTTCTTGGGAACTATTTGAGATATAAATGCAAAGTTTGATCATGTTGAAGTGACGTTCTAGTGCAAACACCCTTGGAAGTATCTCCAATAATTTGTTCTATTGGATGATGTTTTGCATATCTCCATTCTTTTGGAAATTCTTTTGGTTCCTCATCTTTCACTTCAACTTTCCTTTGTTGTGTTGATTTTTCATTTTAGTCACTCAATTCTAATTCCTTCACGTTGTCTCCAATACCTGGGCTTAGATCATCATCATCTAAAATTCTAGAAGAGGAATTGTTAGTTTCATAAAAAATAACATGAATTGACTCTTCAACCTTCTCAAGCATTTTGTTATACACTCTATAAGCTTTGCTTATGGATGAATAATCAAGGAAAATGCCCTCATTGAATTTTGGATCAAATTTTCCTAAAGCTTCTTTTCCATTGTTGTGAATATAACATCCACATCCAAAATGCATGAAAATATGAGATGGTGGGCTGCCTAACTTTCCACAACTCATAAGGAGTCTTTTTGAGTATGGATCGGATGATTCCATATTCACTATATAGCTTGTGGTGTTAACCGTTTCAACCCAAAAATACTTAGGGAGGTTGTTCTCACTAAGCATGATCCTTGCCATTTCTTGAAGAGTCCTATTATTTCTTTCAACAACACCATTCTGTTGTAGGGTCCTTAGAGCAGAAAATTCATGATTGATACCATGCTCCTCACAATTGGATTCAAAAGGCTCACATGCAAACTTACCTCCTTTATCACTTCTAATGGAAGTAATAGCATATAGCTTTTGTGTTAACCGCTTCAGCCCAAAAATACTTGGGACCAAATAAATCCATATGCAATAACTCTAATGGTCTAGATGTAGAAATGATGTTCTTGCAATGAAATGAAGATTTTGAATTCTTTCCCATGACACATGCTTTACACACTTTTTTTTTCCTCATTTTTTAGCTTAACTAAATCATGCTTGCTCAATTTTGAGATTATATGCATACTAGCATATCCTAATCTCTTATGCCACAACCAAGCATTATTGTTCACAACAACTAGGCATTTTTCATTGAAGACTTTAGAATCAAACAAATCAACAACATATATATTATTAAGCCTAGAACCAACAAACAAAGCAACACCATGATCATCATATACAACACACTCTACAATTTTTATCATAAAATTGACTTATACTTAACAAGTTATGCTCTAAA
>CAODLS011412629.1:0-25720 GCA_948243855.1 Flueggea neowawraea | reverse complement strand
TCTCATTCATGCGATGTGTATATTCCCCACTTCATGTATGAATCAGTTACGCTCTCTTCCATTTTTGGTCTTTTGACTTTAAACGATGCGATGCTAAAATTCCAATGTTGACATTGTAGGGAAGATTTTCTCTATTTCGCCATAGTTTACTTCTAAAGCTTTGGGGATAGAATTAAGTACTGGGCAACCATCACTGAACCAAACTTATTCATAGACATGGCTTACATAAGGGGATGGTATCCACCAACTCATTGCTCACCACCTTTCGACAATAGTTCTGTGGGAAACTCTGATATTGAGCCGCAAATTGCTCTGCACAACATGATATTGGCACATTCCAAAGCAGTGAAACTATACCGTGAACATGTTCAGTTAATATAGTTGCTTTCTCCATGAAGTACAGTTTGATATATTTTTGCACTGAATGAAATGTTATAATGTAATTTTGATCAGCCAAGACAAGGTGGTTCGATTGGAATTATTGCAAACACAATGATGTATGAACCATATGCAGACAATGAATTAGACAGGCAAGCAGTAAGCAGGGCCTGATTTTCTGTATTGCTTGGTAAGTGCTCACATTGCCACAGTTAACACCAACTAATGGATGCTTCAAATATGAACATTAGAAAGAGAAACCCACATTATATGCATCTTTTCCCCCAATTTTTTTTTTTTTTTTGATAGATTGTATGCCTTCGCCCAATCACATGCCTTGATTTGCTATGAGATTTGTCAATTAATTGGTAAGCTAATAGCCCCAGTTGAGCCTCAGTGATGTTGAAGTTTAGCTAACACACACATAACCTTTTCTTTTTTTTAACCAGAAAGTCCGAGGAGCTTTTCTTTTCCTGATCTCTGTTATAATCAAATTCGATTTTTTTTATTGTCATATTTATTGTGTCATTAATTTCGAGCTCTAGGTACAGTAGCATAAAAACAGTCTCTTTCGTCTATATGCAGGCTGCTGGATCCCTTAGTATATGGAAACTATCCTCTGGAAATGCGCCGTTATCTTGGAAGTGCACTGCCTAGGTTCTCAGCAGAAGAAATTAGCTACGTAAAAGGAAGTATAGATTTCATTGGCATTAACCACTATTCAACATTGTATGCCAAGGACTGCATGCATTCTGCTTGTATTTTAGGCTCTGATCGGCCTATTGGAGGCTTTGTTTACACTACTGGAGAACGGGATGGTGTTCCTATTGGGGAGCGGGTACGATTGTATCTTTGATCCATTTGTGTATGATTGTGTACTCTAGCAACTTGATAATCTTTTTCTCCACTCTAATAATATTTTCTTTATTTTTCTCCTCTCCTGTGTAGACTGCAAATGCAAGGTTTTTTTGTTGTTCCCAGAGGATTGGAAAAGACCATTGACTATGTTAAGGAAAGATACAATAACATGCCGTTGTTTGTGACCGAAAATGGTACTGTTTGTTTACCTCTGAAGCACCAAAGTTATTTCAAATAATCAATGTTTGAAACGAAATAACTTCTGAGGATCTTGTCACAGGAAAATAATTATTACCTCAAATTTCAACTATATTACAGGTTTTGCTCGACCTCGGCAAGAAAATGAACAAGTGCAGGACTTGCTGCAAGATTCCAGGAGAGTCCACTTCCATAATTCTTATCTTGCCGCTTTGGCTAAAGCAGTGAGGTAAATTAATTCAACATTATTTTATAATCCGTAAAACCGCTTTTCTTATTATCAACTACATATCTGAAATTAGTGCCTTCTTCTGGTGTCACCTTCGATAAGCAAACGCCAGGCGGAACTGATTCAGAATGCTTATACCATCTGTGCATGAACATTTATCTTAAATGTGTTGAAGCTATCATATAGTATAATTGGTATTTTTCTGTCAAAATCACAAATAAGCACTCTGCATCGACTAGTCCTCTTGCCCATACCGATGTTCCTTGCTTGCATGATTAAAGTGTCGTTAATGATCTATTTAGTCGATTCTGGCTAAAGGCACAACAGATTCTCACCAATTCACCTGCAGCATTCTTCCATTGATATAGGAACCGAGCTGATGTTTGTGGGTACTTCGTGTGGAGCTTCATGGACAACCTTGAATGGATTGATGCTTACAACTCAAGATTCGGACTCTATTATGGATTGGAACGTCAACATAAGTACCAAGTGTGGTTGAGGATTTCTGATCATGACTACGGCACCAAGAGCCAGGCCTAGGCCTTGTGAGACTAAGACACTGAACAAGAGTGAGAAGAGAGTAGAGAAAGTTGGGTGCTGTGGGCTTGAAACCTGCCATCCATCCAGTATGTGATTGTGACGAAAATTTTTGGGAGGATTAGTTCAAATGGGAGGTCACTCACCATGCTTGACATGAAGTATGAGGAGTCCGTACATTCCAGAGGATCTTTCTTTTGTTAGCATTCTTCGTTCTTGTGGGAACGTGAAGATTGCTCGGAACACTGGAAGAAGCCCCAAAATCCTCAGTAGAAGAAGAGGAGTCCGATCTGCAAAGGTTATTATCTCCAGCGTTAAAGGATCAGAAATTGGACTTTTCTAGAAGTCAAATTAAAAATAATTTTGTCAAAAAACAGCCGTCTTAAAATTTCAACCTTTCGAGCATATTTTTGTTCCCATAATTTTGGAAAGACAATGTCGTCTTTGATAATTTTAATATATTTATGAGTATACCAAGAAATTAAAATATTTTTAAATTTAAAGAATAGAAATTGCGTTCAAGTATCTTAATCCTAATCAAACAATTAAAACCATCAAATGGATGAACTCGTTATTTTTGATTTTTTTTGCCTCTTTGAAACAATAATAAAAACACAATGAAGAAATTGACCAATTAATAACGATTACAGAAAAAAAATAATTAAAATTGCTAATGAAACTTGAAATAAATTTAAAAACAAATGAAAGCTTGAAGTTGAAATAAACTGAATGAAAACTTAGAGAAAAGATATGTTGAAATCTATTAGGTGTAAAAAAGGTCTATTTTTGAAGAGTTGGAGTGAGATCTTTTTTGCTGTGTATCCTTGGCCTATTTATAGTGTCTTTCTTGTCACTTGGCAACCAAGAATCTCAACTTAATTTCACTAATTGCTCATGTGAATAATCTTTTATTTTTTGCAATATTTTGACTTTCCTTCTCTGCTTTGTTCTCCAAATAAAGGTTTCCAAAATTAATATTTCATAAAACTCTTCATTTGTTGACTTGCATTTACTGCAGTGAATTGATTTGCTCTTTAAGGTAATATTTCAATTTTGTCACCCTCCTTTATGCTTTTTGCTTTCTTGATTTGTTAATTTGCACGTAAGATTTTCCTTGGAGTCTAAGTCCTCTATTTTTATTGCAACTTTTAAACTTACAGCAATTTATTTCCTTAGATTTTACTTCCTTTTAAATTTGTTCAAATTATGGTGTAAGTAATTGCCTACCATGTGTTTATGGTTTGAGCAAATTATGAACATGAATAAAATTAATAATTTACAATTCCCTTGGGTTAAGTTCATTCCCCTGGAAAAGTTGAAAGTCCTCTGCAAAAATTTGTCTTCTTGATAAAATTACTGTAGCATTTTACTCTGCAAAACTTTGTTTTCCTGTAATGCAGCTTCACAAAACCATGAAAAATTATAGTGGTCAATAATAAGCTTACCACTCGAATTAAAAATGGCATCTTGAGAAATAAAAAGGGAATGCTCTTGAATAAGAAACGATACTTTCACGTTGAACTCTCTGCAATTTTTCCTCCTCTCCACTTTGTAACCACTGCTTTTCCAAAAAGCTTTGAAGCAAAGAGTCTGACCACTTTTAAAGATACTCCCGCTCAATTTGCCACAAAACCATCCTCTGTACCAATGTTGAACCAAAACCCAGCCACAAACCGACATAAAAACAAAATCCACTCTCAAGAATCAAGTGATCAGACCAAACTCAAACCGAAACCCAATAAAAACCTCCAAGCCAAACACAACTCTTTTGAGTCAAAACTAATTCCTTTTGAACCAAACCAATTTAACAACTCATCAAACCAAAGCCCAGCCCTGCCGCTCTGACCAAACCACTCGAAATATGCAAACCCTCTGTACCAATCCAAACCACATCTTCAAACAAAAACATCCCACTTCCTCTTCTTCGTTCATATCACAAAAGATACATCGACTTCAATTCCTATTTTGCTGTCGGTACCAACACCAAGCCCAGCCTCCACTCCGTTGCTGCGCCGTTGCGAGAAAGCCGTTGGTGTCTCGCTTCAGTCTGTGTCATTCCCGTCTTGGAGAGAACCAGGCCGTTGGAGAAGACTCCTCGCCGTCGGCCTCAACAACCCGGTCCCCACCGTCCGTCGCTTTTGAGGCCAGGAGAAAGAGCTTTTCAGCTCTACCCACGCCAGCTGGAGGAGGTTGCGCGCCGCGCCGTCACCGTTAGTTACCAAGACAAAACGCAGCATGCCACTGTCTGCTGGAGGAAGCCGCCATTGTCGCTGGGGAAGGGATGCCGCTGCTGGAGGAAATCGTTGTTGGTTTTGCCTAGCACCAGACTCGCTTGTTGCACCGTCGCTGCTTGCCGGAGAAGGTCACCCGTCTGTTCCTTTCCAACAAAGTGGGATATCCTGATCTGGGTCATTTCTGGTTTGTTGTGGGTCTGCCATCTTTTCCTTACAGTCAATTTGATTGCGCCAGAAGCATGCATTCGGCCTCCATTACGAGTCTAAACAAGACTGTCGTGGAATTGCCTTGTCGTTGACTGAACAAGCTTGGTTACTTTGCTGTTTGTTGAATCATCATGCTGTTGTTGAATTTTGGAACTGAATGAATAGGCCAAAAATAAGAGGGAATGCTGTCGGAATTTCTGAAGAAATTTTGATTTTTCTTTGTCGATTCCGTAAGAAATCGGCTGAAAATCTAGCTCTTGACTCCATTATCTTTGTCAGCTCTCCGCGTTTGAATGCCATATTTTCTAGAAACATGCTATTTCCTCTCTA
Source organism: Flueggea neowawraea (assembly GCA_948243855.1). NCBI lineage: Eukaryota > Viridiplantae > Streptophyta > Magnoliopsida > Malpighiales > Phyllanthaceae > Flueggea > Flueggea neowawraea. The sequence goes on along the minus strand of CAODLS011412629.1, from coordinate 20,749 downwards.
TTGCTAGAAAACTAAGCTCACAGAAGAAATCTTGTGTAGACATTCACAAGACAAAAATTCTTGAGTTTAATCCCTAATTATTTTCAATCTCTGATATTATTTTTTTTTTTGATAATCTTAGTAACCACAAAGCTTACTAAGAGAAATTTGTAGCCCTTAACTGTGTTTTTTGTTGCTTTGTAGATATAAACCATGGATGAGCCATAAAATTGTAATGCACCAAGCTAATCTCAGACTTTATCACAAAAGGATTGGAAACCCTTTTAAATTCTAACGACTCAAAATCCCAAATTTGAAGGATTCCAAAGAGGAAGACAAAAACTTTCTATAGAGACATGAATCTCTAATTTAGTGTAGGAGAATTATTTTAGTTCTTTAAGCTTCATCCCATGTACATAAGCTGGTGTTGGTTAGGAATTATAATTGTATGACAACATATTTTTTGAAATAAATGAGAAATAGCCTAAGGCCAATTTCCAATTTTTTTTTGTGTGACTTGCAGATATGAACAATAAGCAAAATGATTTTGGTTACAGGTCCTCACTAGAAACTAATTGCAGTGGTCCTAACTACATTTATTCACTCATTTTTTTATTTCCATTTTTTTTGTTCCCTCAGAATTTATTTGAAGTTTTGACTTGAATTGCTACCATTTTCAAGATAAAGGATAGCATCATTTTATCTCCCACAGTAGGTTAGCCCGGATTTATCACTAGTGGTTCTTCCAATAGCCTCAAATTTGGTCCGCCTTCATGTTGAGAAATATTGCTCTCTATATAGGGTCATTACGAGTGAAGGGAAATGTGGAATTTGTTCTCCCTAGGGGAACTATATTTTTTAGTATTCCTACAAACACAAGACATAAAATTAAAAAAAGATAAGCCTTAATTAAGAAAATGGGGGAAGACGTTACCTTGCCCGGAAGTTCTTCAAACAAAATTCTCCCTATTATTTGTGGAGGTCCAAAATCGTACTCCTCGGGAGAGTGCTCCTTAGGTGGTGACAACTTTTCTAGAGGTTATGCCCCTGGGGATAATTCTTTTAGGGACAACTCTTTTGGCAATTGTCCTATTGTTGGGGACTATTTTTTTGGAGGTTGGACCTTAGGGACGAATCCTTTGGTGATTGCTTCCTGAGGATTTAGGTGATGTCTCCTGTAGAATACTCACTGATTTCTTATTTTTCCTTTACTTTCTTAGGAGATTCGAAGTCTCTTGTACCAGGTGGGTTTTTCTCTATGGGAGGGGGAGGTGCATGTTTTGCTTTTTTAGCTTCTCCCCCAGTACGTGCCGCCAAGTGTTCCAAGTACTTAATGAATTGGCGAACAATTTTCCGCAACTATTGGATATCTTCTTCTATGTGATCTTCTTCCATTTTTTTCACACCAAGAACTTATAGATTGGTGGTCTCCCACATAATTTTCAACAAACTCCTCTTCGGTATTTTGGCCTACCATCTCTTCAGACCAACCATAATCTTGTTGGTCATCGTAGTAATCATAGGAGGTTAGGAGATCATAATCTTCTTGCTCATACTCCTTAAAGTTTTCTTGGAATTGATGGCCTTCTTCATAATTTTTATTGTATTCTTCTTAGATATTTTAGCCTACAAACTATGCAAATCAACCATAATCTTGGTGGTTGTTATAGTAATTTATTTGGGAGGTTGCAGAGTAATACCTTTCTTGCCTACCATAGTCTTGAATTGGTGTCATCCTTCATCCTTGTATACACCTACTGCAATTTGTGGTGTAATAACCCTGCCCGAATTGCCTAAGAAGGCACAATATCTTCATATTCATCTTGATCATTCATCTTAGTTATAGAACGACATCATAGCATCATTGTGCCCGTCCCACTGAGCATGCCAAAAGATTATTCCCCATTATTTTCTTAAGAAATTTAGGAAGACAACACTGTCTTTTGGTGAGTTTGGTGTGTTTGTTAGGGTGTCAAGAAATTATGGTGTTCCTAAACCCAAAGAATAAAAATTGCGCTCAAGTATCTTAACTCTAATCAAATTATTGAAAACGAGCAAAGTGACGAAATCGTTGCTTTGGGTTTTTGCCTTTTTGAAGTAATGACAAAAACATAATGATGAAATTGACCAATTAATGGCAAGATTACAGAGAAAAAAATTGAAATTGCTAATGAAACTTGAAATAAATTCAAAGACAAATAAAAGTTGGAGAGTTGAAGCAAACAAAATGAAAACTTAGAGAAAAGATATGTTGAAACCCAGTAGGCGTAAAAGGGTTTGTTTTCAGAGAGTTGGAGAGAGACCTTTTTTGCTATGTATCCTTGGCCTATTTATACTGCTTTTCTTGTCACTTGGCAGCCAAAAATCACATGTTGATTCCATCAATTGCTCCTGCAAATAATTGTTTATTCCTTGCAATATTTTGATTTTCCTTCTCTGCTTTGTTCCCCAAGGAAAGGTTTCCAAAATTAATATTTCATAAAGTTCTTACTTTGTTGACTTGTCTTTACTACAGTGATTTGATTTGCTCCTCAAGATAATATTTCAATTTTGTACCCTCCTTTATGCTCTTTGCTTTTTTGATTTGTTAATTTGTACTTCGTAGGATTTTTCTTGGAGTCCAAACCCTCCATCTTTATTTAACTTCCAAATCTGCATCAATTTATTTCCTTAAATTTTACTCCCTCTTTAATTTGCTCAAATTATATGTAAACAACTTTCTTGTTTTTCAATAAGAAATTATTTGTATGTTTTCAACATAAAACATTTCACATTTATTTTCTTATGCTCTCGGTTCTTTTACTATTCAAAATCTGCAATATCTGAATCCTACACCTCCTAATTAGTCGACAAAATTAGTCTCACAAGCATAAAACACTATGGAATAAAATGAAGAAAATGGAAAAATTAAGTTGGTTATGAATTATAATCGTAATTACCTGATCTTGTAAGTGAGAAATGTCGGATTGCCACCATAAGAGGCCTGAAAGTACGGCCACCACCAACACTTGTGCAATCTTGATGGCAGAAAAAGACTCATGCCTTCTTTCCTTCACTCCTCTCTTCAGCAAAACTGTGAATTGTTGCCACCAAGTTGTTGCCCATCTAGCAATAAACTGCTTGTCGTTTAATCCATCTTGATCACTGTTATTACCAATTTCTTGAATCTCTTCGTTCAATTTCTCAGCAATATTGCTCTTGTAAGCAGCCACCAAGGTCTGCTTCATCATGCCTTGATTTCCATCACCATGCGATGACACACCTACAACCATAAATCAACTATTGAAGACAAAAATTTCTTTTCTAGCAATAATAGAGCTTATATTACGGAAACCAATCAAGAGTTAACGTGCACGAGATTAATTAAGCTAAGAAACATTTAATAATCATCTTCAGTTATTAAACAAAAAATCTCATAAGAGAATTGCTATATCATACTACTAGTAATTCTCTGACGATCATACATAACAAATCATAATGAATATACCATTGAAACTATAGAACGGACTAAAATTAGGAAGACAAGTTACAATTAGAAAAATGACGTACCATTTGCAAGATCAAGGAGGAAATCAGCAGGATTCATGGCGACAGAAGGAGCAAAACCAATACTAGCAATATACTCCATAACATGTGATGTGAAGATCCATTCCCAAAATAGAGAGCATTACCTTCAGACAGCAACAAAAAACTTATCAAACATATAAAACAACCGACTCGAAGGTTGGTGTATTGTCATGACAATAGTCCTCCCACCTTTCGCCAGCTCCCACAACGTCGAAACAATCCTCTGAGCAGTTGTCGAATCAAGACCCGATGTGGGTTCATCAAGAAACAACAAACTAGGGTTTATCAACATTTCTTGACATGCATATACTAACCCTTTTCCTCTCCGCACCAGAAACCCCTCTCAAAAACATCCCTCCAATTATACTGTTCTTGCATTTTGTGAGTCCAATTTGGGTTATCACTGCCTCTTGTCACGGACTAATTGTTGTGACACTCAAGATGCGCGAAATGCTTGCTGATGAACCAAAGTGTGGGTTGTGGGACAGCGAAATGTAGTGAGTACGTGTCGTAGATGTTGTCCCTATTTTGAGTTAGGCATGTCGATTGAGTTTGGGGAGCTTGTTACTGGTCTAGGGCTTGACTATGATGGATGAGCGTGCCCTCTTAAAGCACACTGGTCGGGAGTTGTCTTCACTCCCTTGATAAGCTCATGGGAGGGTGAAAGTAGTGAGTATCGGAGACAGACGCGTAAGTCTTAGTGTGATGTCCTACACTAAAACTCTGACCTTGTGACAAATGGTATCAGAGCCCATTATTTAAGAAAAATAATAGAAGAGTCTAAGAGAGATTTAATTACCGCTTTGTGTTTGGTTCATGCGAGGGGGATGAGAAAGATTAATTACTAATTAACAATGTCATGAGCCGACTGTTTGAACCATTCACGGCTCTTCTTTGTTGTGTTGGACTTGGGAATTCTTCTTTGCTTTATCTCAGGATTCACAGCTTCTGTCCCTCTTTTTCTGTTACCACATTAATATTTGTAATTAAGTTTAACTCTTGACATTACTGATTTCCTAAGTAAAATTGGAGTGTTTTCTAGAAACAAGGCGTAATTAAGAATTACTAGAACTTTTAATTAGAAAAAAATTGGAAAATAAAAAAGAAGAAAAGAAAAATTAAAGAAGGGAAAATTGGGTTGTTTTGTTACTAATTGGAGTTCTTTAGATGTTGTGCTTCTGATATGTTGAAGGCTCTTCTGTCTATATATATCATAGAGAAAACCCAACTAAACATCAATTATGCATATGCGAGACTTGCTTCTTTTACTTGTTCTAAGTATATTTCACAATCAGATCTACTACAAAAAATTACCGATTAAAAAAATGGCAAATTATAAAAGTAACTCCATTTGAAAAAATAATTACAAAAAACAAAAGATATTTCATTTTTCTCCCTTTCCGTACGAAAGTCACTATTTTTCTGTAAGGCGATCAACTTTTTTCGTATCTATAAGGCTACTCGTAATCCACGGTCCCTGAAGTCATCTCACAGAACGCATGGTCAGCGTTTTTATTGTTATTTTATTAAAGTCCCCAGTTCCTAGCCTATCAGTTTTTTCATCCGTAACTCAGTGGTTACTTAAGAATCTCGCGGGACACCTACTCAGCTTTCTATTAAACACAATTTTATTTTAATCTCGTTGGAGTAAATCTGACCGTTGGATCGTTTTGATCCAACGGTCAGATTTTGATTTTTTTTTTAAAAAAATTGATTTGACTAACCCCGCGCCTGACAATGTAGCTCATCCTCCCACAAGAGGACGGGCTACCGGTATGGGGGGATAGGAACGGGTTGTGGACAGCCTAAGAAGGTCTAACCTCTATACCAAAATTCTTTTTTTTTAAGATGTAGTCCTTGTTCTTTTTTGTTCTTTTCATTTTAGTCCTTTTAAAACTTTTTTCACTTAGACTAAGTTTTTTTTCACATCTAAATTGTTTCTTTTTTTTGTTTTACTTTATTTTTATCTTTTTTTCCTTCCCAATTTTTTTTATTTTATAATTTATTTGGTTTATTTTTAGTTTTAAATTATTCTATTAGTTATTTTAATCATCTTATATTTTTCATTACTTTTTTAATATTTAAGAAAAAAGACTAATTGGAAACCAAATAAAAAATAAAACTAAATTAAAATTTAATCTATATTTTAAAAACCAAAAAATAGAAAACAATATACCTTTTAAAAATCTTTAAAATATAAAAACTAAAAAATAACCTTAAATAAACTTAAAAACTTTTGAAAAACTAAAAACAACCTTAAAGAGTTAAACCGAACATAGCTATTTTAATGGTTTCGTCGAGAAAAAAAAGTTTTATATGGTTTATTTTCGGTTATTATTTGTTTTAGATAATAAAAAATAGTAAAAAAACCAAGAAAAAACCAAATTAAAAAAAATAATTTAAATATTAATAAGTATTTGAATAAAATAAAAAAATAAAGAAAAACGACTGCGCTTTAAAATAATGAAAGGTGAAGGACTACAATGTAAAAAATATAAAAAAAGAGTTCCGTCCGGAATGACAATCTTTGTCCGGAATAATAATCATCTTTGTACGCGACAAATAATAGTAATCTTTGTACACAAGAATTAAAAATGTAATCTTCAAGCGGAAGGAATAAAATGATAAAATGTATCATATTTTGTAATTTTTCCAAAATATGATACATTTTTATTGGAAATAACTCTTTATACAAGACGAAAGGCACTCTGTTAAAAGCACAATAAGAACACTGCCGTATGCAGACTGCGCTCTTCGTTTTGTTATATTAGTAGGTAAGGTAGTTTTCAGTGATTTTGGCCTTTTTAGACCTTTAGCTGTACGAACAAAATCTTCATCAAATCTGGACATTCTTCTGTCCATAGCTGCAAATTAGCAGCTCGGTGTTTGGATTGATAAAAATCCGTTTATAATTTACCTCGTTAATAAATAAGTCGAATTTGAACAAGATTTTAAACTCGAATTAATAAACAAAACGAGCTTGAATATCCAAAAATTCGATTCGATAAACTCGCGAATAGGCTCGTTTATATTTGTATATATACATGTATGTGTGTATATATATGTTTGTATATGTGTACATTTATATATGTGTTAAACTAAATTATGAAAAATATACTTATATTTAGAATAGTATTTAATATTTTCTCTAAGAAAATAAATACATTTGTAACTAGGAGTCTAATGCATATAGAAAATAATTATTAAAACTTATTAATATTTCATGTAATAATTTGTCTATTAGTAAAGATAGAGTATGTTCGAGGAAACACCAACTATATATATATATAAGCTCTCACCTCTCTCTCTAGAAAACCTCCACGCCTGTTTTCTTCTCAACCTTTTCTGGGGCTGCCGTCGGCCTCCTCTTGTCGGCGACAGCCCCCCTCCGCCCATATCGTCCTTCCCCACCTCTCCTCTCCTCCTTTTCCCCTCCATCCTCTTTTCCCTTTTATTTCTATTCAAAAAATGTAGATCTAGTTGGTTTTTGCTAGGTCTACTTGTTTTTAGGGTTAATCCCTTTGTTTAGCCCCTCTCTGCCCCTCTCCTCCTTCCCTGCCTCTCCTTTTCTCCTCTTCCCCGCCATCCTCTGTTCCATTTTATTTCTGTTCAAAAAATGTAGATCTAGTTGGTTTTTGCTATGTCTACATGTTTTTAGGGTTAGTCCCTTTGTTCTTATGGAGGTTGTCAACGTTTTTGTGGGGCTTTTGTTCCGTTTTGTGGGTTCTATTAGGGAACTTGTTTATGACTGGTCTCGGTTGTTGGTCGACGGCGGCTCCTTCAACGTGGTGGGAGGTGGTCAGCTGCTAGCGATGGACGTCAGCTCCAAATCTAGTGGTCAACGGTTTCTCGATCTTATGTGTGAGGTCCTGCCCACATCTAATGTCACGACCCGAAATCGGACCATGACCAGTGTATAAGACAAACCGAATCGGAGACCGGCTCATCTTGTACAAGCCTCAGGGAATCAAATATTCTACCCTAATTTCTCATACCAAAATATTTATTAACAAATATGATTAAAAAATCTAGATTTCATTAATAACATAAATAACCATAATATTAAAACACAAAGTAAGTATTTATAGGTAAAATCATTTTAAAACATTATATAATCAAATACAAAACTATAACCCACAGACTATCGGTGCGGAGTATCTAACACAAAACAAATCCCGATTAAAAGAGCGCCAACTGACCAAAATAATGAAGCCTCACTAAGATCAAAATGCTAAACGGTTGCTAAAATCAAAATGAATGCTTAGAAATGTTAAGGGGAGGGGGTGAGTAAACTCAGTGAAGAATTCTAACTCTAGAATGCTTTTGGGACCTCATAAAAATTGTTTTGAAAGCATTTTTAAAAAATACCACATGCACGTATATCATCGTATACTATTAATATACACTCGTATACATACTAGTATAAGTTTAGAAATTCGTTTCAAAAGCCTTTCGCACAGATAGCAGAAAATAAAGGGGGTCGGAACCCAGTGAAGAACAACACTCCAGAATACCTCATACATGCCTCACAAAGATTGATTTGAAAACAGTTCAAAAATACCACACACAGGTTTAAATATGTATACGTACATATACACACTACATACGTAGTAAGGTTTCAAAGAAACGTTTCTAAAACATTTGCAAACAAAGCAAACACATGCACTCGGGCAAAATGATACCACTAGTATCAGAGTAAAAAGCAAAGTTTACGTAATATCAGAAATCTCACAGTCAAAAACAGAGTATAGGCAATATGGGACCAAACATAACCATGGTGTGGTCTGTATCACTCCATCAACTGTATAATACATGTGGACTCTGCCATTAATCAAAAACAAATTATGTGTCAGGCCGGGACACATGGCTACCGGTAGCCCTGGTAGATGGGCAATATCAAAGCATTGGTATACTAAAGGCTACGTACCCTGTAGCATAGGCGTCCCATATCAGATACAAAACCGTACTAATGTAGTACTAAAAACATTGTCATGCATATCAGAAACAAAATCAGAGAGAGGATTTATAACGCATATATATATATATATATATATATATATATATATTGAGTTTCAAAAACAAAGTAGTGAATATTAATTCACACAACCAAATTATTTAATTAACCAATCCTTAGATTAGTCCATTTTTAGAATATGTGTTGGACACAACAAAAATAAATATAGTTTTAAGACACAACCGTCGTGTCTGAAGCTGTTGGGAGGCTAATCCCGCTAACAGAAACACAAGGTTGAAACAAAGATGTCAGAAACAAACATATCAGAAACAAAGTGAGACACTGGTACTGTGGCTATACCGAAATACGTGCATATGCAAATGCAAACTCAGACGTTCAAATAACACTAAAAAAACCCATACCGGTCGAAGATCTAACACTCATGACCCAAAATCAAAACCTATGTAAAATTATAATTTTGTCCCTAAACTTTTATAAAATTGTGATTTAGTCCCTGGAACCTTGTAAAATTACAATTAGTCCTTAAAGTTCCAAAAATTACAAACGAATACTCTAAGAAGTCAGAATTCCCAAATGAGTCTTCAAACTCTCTGAATTTATCAAACTAGTTTATTTCCTCAAAATTTCAAATATAACTCCAAGTTTTTCAAAATTACAAATCTAGATCTTAAGTTTCTAACATTACAATTTTACACAAAGTTTCTCAAAAATTTTAAACATAGAGGGAACTTTCTAGAAATTTACAAAACTAGATTGAGAACAAAAGTTTATTCTTAAAAATACCCAACTCCTGATTCGACAGAAAAAAATCGAAACCAAACACTCACATTGGTCGATCTCAACCTCAGGAACATTAATCCATCAACAAATTCATCAAACAAACAACAAATTCACCAAAAATCATCCAAACCAGAATCTAAACCTAACTCCACCAAAAAATCATCAAATCTCTTGATTCAAGGCTTGATTCTTGCTCAAATAAGTCCTATCTAACATATTCTAGCAACCCTAAGCATCATTTCATCAAGAATTATCCGAAAATCAGAAACCCAATTCAAATTCTGCCAAGAACAAACCCATGAAACAAAAACATGAAAAAGGGATCAAAAACAAAGAAATAGATGTAATCTTAGCTTTAGGAACCAAAAGGAAGTGTTGAGGAACAACTAGAGAGAGTTTGAGAGGAGAGAAGTGAAGTAAATGATGGGTTTTTGGTAGGTTGGGCTTTAAAGAAGAAGAACATCGAAACACATCGTCCCACTTTTGTACAGATAACTCGAGTTAGGGGCTTCCGAACTCAAGTTAGATTTACCCAGAGTCGATCATGGAGCATGGCTAACTCGAGTTACATAGACACTAACTCGAGTTAACCAACTCCCATACAACTCGAGTTAACATACCATCTTACTAGAGTTATACACGGTCCATTCTACTCGAGTTACACGAAATGTTTACTTGAGAAACCCGCCACTCTAGTGGTTCAACCACATTCCAACTTGCAAAAATATCATCATCTACACCATCAAACATTCATTCAATATAATTAACCTTCTTGACACTCCCATACTCAGATCTGGATCATTTGACAATGAATGGAAGGATGGTCGGAATGGGCGGAATATTACAATGAGCATTGTAGTCCAGGAGCTCCAGCAAAATGTACCTCACCAGATAATAGAACAATATACTAGAGGAGAATGAGCAACAACACAAAATTCCATAGTTTTATTAAGTCCAAATATTTAGCAGAGTATATGAGAATAGAATAGACATAGGATTGAACTGAACTGATATTAACTCATAACTGACTAACTAATTATGGATCATCGCCACCAGAAACTGATATAATAAAATTGTGGACTACTACCACCAGAAACTGATCTCGTGTGTTTGCGCTGGACACATGGGTTACCACTCTACCCTGGTAACTAGGCATTCACTGATCCATGGTATATCAAGGGCTATGTTACCCCACAACATGGATGTCCTGAGTCAAAATAGTTTACATAAATATTTTATTTTAACAGACAGAATACTTTCATAAATAATATATATATATATATATATAATATTATTCATATCTTATCAAAAACATATTTTATTATTATTATAATTATTACTATTATTAAAGGTATTTACTGAATATATATAGACATATACATATCTATCATCATATACAAATTTATATATCTTATCAAAATATTCTAAACAAACACTTTATCACACAAGCACGCACGCAAAACAACATTATTCAAATCATATTTTATAATAGTTAGGTCACATAATTTTCTTATACAGACAAGTATACATAATATTTAAATATTATTGATCTTGTTATTGAACATACCTTATTTATATCTTATATATACATTTATATTATGAGAACATATTCTTATCACATTTTTTCATGTAAGTCAATTTTTATGGTTACCAAATCTTTACTTAGTCCGGATTACATGACATATCTGAACACACCAAAAACATGTAAAGTTTAGAAAGATGTAGTCTATGTGTCTAGAGAAGATCACTTACTTGGATGCCTAGCTACAGAAATCCAGGTCACGGACCACCGGTCAATGGCTGGTCACCACGGAAGTCAGATAAGACTGAAAACAAACATATAACATAATCAGACAGAACTGAAAGCAGACAAATCATATCGGAGTCAAATGAGATACTGGTACTGTGGCGGTACCGAAAATGTATGAAATGCAAATGCAGACCCGAACCCTCTTATGATGTCGAAAAAACTATTGCGATCGAAGATCTAACGCTCTCGTCTCGAAAAGTAGAATCTATGTAAAATTACAATTTGGTCCCTCAATTTTTGTAAAATTACACTTCAGTGACTTAGATCTCAACAAATTTCATATTAGTCCCCAAATCTTTTGGAAAATTATATTTAGTCCCAAATATTCTAAAATTACAAATCATTCCTAAACTCTTCAAAATTATAAATCAATCCTCAAACAATTCAAAAATTACAAATCAGTCCTTAATTACTAAAAATTACAGAACCAATCTCAATTTCTAGAAAATTATAATTTTAGTCCATGGGATAGAAAATTGCTCAAAAATTCCACAAAATCGTCCAAACCAACACCCATTGTTCTGAATCACTTAAATCATCTTCCAATCATTTTATTCATCAAAATCATTCATTAATTTCATAAATAAACCAACAAATTGATCGGTATCTCGCAAGTGCATGAGAGTCGATGTAGTAATAAAACCCTTAGAGTATTCCTTAGGTGTCGGGAATGTTTATTAGTTAATGATCGATAAGCAAATGAAAGCGATAAAGTCCAAGACTTTAAGTTGTAAAGGGTACGACTTCAAAGTATAAAATGAAGTAACAAACAAAACAAAGGCATTTGGATCATTGAGATGCAAGCAGAAACTTCCTTTTTTACTATATCAAAGAAAAGGATATTCGGAATTGAGTGTTCTCTCCACAAAAATACTCAAGACTTCTCTCGAGGTCACTTAAGTCATACCTACTCTTCCTAGGAGGGTCGTTTCGGCCTCACCTAGCCAAACTAGGCCCAATAGATACATTGATGAATTTTATCAAACACCTTGTAAGCACTAAGTGTTTTCCTACTCTAGCACACAACAAGTTTTATGCTTGTAAACCTAACCCAAGCTTAATCTCTCAATTCTTCACTTGGACTTGTCATAAACAACGTTGTGGTGGCTAAAGACAACATCATTCTATCCATAACAAGTCATAAAATCAAATTCAAGGCAATCTTTAAATATGAAAAATAAGGCACATTCAATATAAACTCTAGATATATAAAATAAAGCACAAAAATCTATACCTATTCATAAATATAGAAAGTATCCATCAATTTACAACTCAAAATTCAAACACAAGATCTAGGCTACCATTGTTTAAAGAAAATGAAAAGAAAACTAACCTCAAAATAAAAACCATAGCACCAAAATTAAAATGAGAAATGGAAAACACAAGGTGAAGGGGTTTCCTTTCCAAGAACATAAGTCTTTTCAAGGAACCCCCTTTTGTTCCTCTTCTTAAATCCCCTCTCTCTCTCTTTTGAAGCTTTGATGATGAAGTGTGGCTACCCAAGGATGCCCAAAATGATGTGAAAAAGGTATATTTATACCCTTTTATGTCATCTACAAATCCTACCAAAAAAATCCCAAAAATGTGTTTTGGTCCCCATACTTTTGTCCTTTTCTGTCAGATTTTTGTCCAACACTGGAAGGGCGTGGTCATGCTTCACAGCCGTGACCGTGATGCGATCACAGTCACCACCATCACGATCAAAATCATGACCGTGATGGCTTACTGGTTTGTTGGACGTTTGATTCCTGATCACACCCTTTCATCATGGTCATGACAGCAGAGTGTCATGACAAACGTTGTTCCTTTTGATTCGATTTTTCTCGCGCTTTCTTCCATTGATCTTGCAACTTTAAAAACATATTTATCATGTATTTTTCACATTTCATCAACAATCCATTCATTTTCATGGACTCTACACAAAACACGAAAACATATAAATTCGTGGACAATTAAGTACTCTAAGGGCCAAAATGCTATCGATTAGTGCTTGAATATCTATATAAAATTATCATGCATCAAACTCCCCCGCACTTAATCTTTTTCTTTTCCCCAAGCAAACCTATTTCAAACCTGAGGAAAGAATAAGAATTGAAATCAAAGAGACAAGAGAAATCTTCTACTATGGAAGTATGAAAGAAAAATGTTTAAGAGAGAAATGCAATGTTATTCATCAACTACAAAATCCAAACTCTGGCATTAATAAATGGCAATTTCAAGAGTTTATCCATCAAATTCCCTAGACCATTGGCATCACTAAGGCTTCACTCCCATATTGTTTAGTTAAAATATGTTTTTTCTTTTGATCTAGAGCAAACTTGGCACTATTCATTCATTTTTCATTCGTTAGTGCTTTCCTTTGAATTTTCTTTCATTAAATTTTTCATTTTATCACTTCTCTCTTATTTTGGGTGCTACAAACAAGTTAGTAAATTACGAGTCCTTGTGTTTCCACTTATTATTGACCTCCAATGGTACTTATCATTTCCACGTTGAAGTTTGGACTCTGTTCACTTATCCTTGTTTAAGTTCACCTTTAAAGAGGATTAAGAATTTTTCAATCATTCAATACAAGCACTTTTCATTCAAAGTTATAGCCAAGTCTATTCTAAAGTTTTCAGAACATATCAATCATTTAAACAAATTTGCTTAAAATCACGTAACAACAAGCTTGTAAGCCTCTTTTATGCCACCACTAATAGTCTAAAGTTGTCGATAGACAACTCTTAACCTTGCAAGCTAAAAATGCCAAATTGAGATTCCGGTAATCAACAAATCAATTCCTCATTTAAACAAGTTGCATGCATACTAACACACTACAAAATTTCTCCAATCAATTCAACTCAAATTCAATCTTGTCAAGTTTGATGCATTCTAAAAAAAATTCAAGCACAATTCAAGTAAAAATTTTAAGCATTTTTGACAAAAATGAACAAAAGCAAAGCATATAAACAAGATAACCCAAGGAAGAAATCAATAGCTCCTCCTCCACGCTTAGTATGAACATTTTCCTCAATGTTCGAAAATATAAATCCGGATCAAACTAAACAAGAACAAAGAACATGTGGACAAATTCAATAGAAACAATAAAGCATAAAGTAAAAGGATAGGGTTTAGAAAGCTTCTCTAAATGCTTTTTGATTTCCATTGCTTTGTCTTGAATGGATGACTCCATCATTAGGCATGAGACCAAAATGTTAGTGGGAACAATATATATATATGGGCATGAAAAATTTGCAAGGAACTATGTATGAATGGCATAAAACACTCCTTCACAATTTTATTCAAAGCAACCAAACAAAACAAGAAGATAAACTATAAACATAGTTTATTGTCATTGCAGACTATGCATCGGGACACCACATGAATCAATCTCTTCCCATAGAGCGCAAGTGGTTTGTGAATATAAAGCACAACATCAATAACTCCACATGGATAAATGTAAGAGATTTTATAGGGGCCACACTATGCACAAAAGCAAAGACACAGTAAAAGACCACAACTAAAAACACTGTTCCCCGGTAACGACTCTAAAAACTTGGTTGATCTCTCGCAAACATACTAGAATTGGTGTAGTTTTACCTTGGAAATATTTCTTGGGTGTCGAATCCACAGGGAACATATATTAGTTAATGATCGATAAGCAAATGAAAGCGATAAAATTCAAGACTCTGAGTTATAAAGGGTATGATCTCAAAGCATAAAATGAAATAAAAAACAAAACAAAGGCATTTGGATAATTGAGATGCAAGCATAAACTTCATTTTTACTATATCAAAGAAATAGGTATTCGAAAGTTCTCTCCAGAAAAATCACTCAAGGTCTTTCTCGATGTCACTTAAGTCATATCTACACTTCCTGAGAGGGTCCTTGAGGCCTCACTTAGCCTAATTAGGCCCATTATGTACATTGAGGAATTTCACCGAACACTTTGTATGCACTAAGTATCCCTACTCAAGCACATAACAAGTTTTATGCTTGTAAACCTAACCCAAGCTTCATCTCTTGATTCTTCACTTGGGCCTGTCACAAACGACATTGTGGTGGCTAAAGACAACATCATTCCATCCATAACAAGTCATAAAATCAAATCCAATCCAATCTTTAAATATGAAAAATAAGGCACATTCAATATAACTCTAGATATATAAAATAAAGCACAAAAATCTATACATGTCACGACCCATAGTCGGACCCGTGACCGGCCTACAAGGCGGACCGTCTGTGGGAGCCCGGTCCATCCCGCAAAAGCCTTTGTGATCAGACATACTACCCGAATCATCCAAATATTTAAAGCATTTATTAAACATTTATAAATTAAATAAAATAATATATATATATATATATACATACATACATATACAATATATCCAAAAAATATCAGTGAAAATATAAAATTACCAGAGTATCCCAAAATACAAAAATTAAACCCAGTATCCCAACAGTATCCCGGTGTGGAACCCTATGACAGAACGAAGTGGAGTCAGAACGAGGGTACTCACTATAGTCAAAAGCACCTCACTAGGTTCGAGGTACGGATCAAATGCTGAGAGTCCAAAATGTCACATGCGAACAAAGGTTAACAGAGACAACAGAAGAAAAGGGGGTAAGAATCCCTAGTGAGGAAACGACACTTCATATCGCCTCATTCGTGCCTCACAAAACTGGTTTGAAAATCCTTTAAAATACCGCACACATATATATACCGTATAATATACACACTATATACATAGTATAATTTTTACATAAATCATTTTACCAAAACGTTCGCATCATAACATACAACAGACATTCAGACAATATCTATATATATTAGTGCATTCATAGTACGAGACCATAACAAAGTAATAGTAGTGTGGACTCCACCACCTGACTGCTCAATATACGCGTATATCTGGCCAGATATACGGTCACCCCAAACCCTGGTGACAAGGGCATAAACATACAATGGTATACCAAAGACTATATACTCCGTAGTAAGGTGTCTCCATATCAGTGTGATACATACATAGTATTTCACAGCATTTCATGCAACATATTATCCTTATTCGATCATTTACAAAATACTCTTGTATATATATACCCATATATACCTTATTTTTCGTAGCAAAACGTTGGTTATTAATAATCACGCAATCCGAATTATTAATTAACCCAATAATTATTAGTCCAAATTTCATGTCAAGCCCAACATATTATTATGTGTATGAAGCTGCCAATTTCACTCACCTGGTATCCAAAGCTGTGAATCCAGTCAAACACTACTTGTGGGTGGTTGCTCCTACTAACATGTGCTCAGAGCTGTACAAACATAGACATAACAGATATCAAAATGTAGTAATGTGGTGGTACCAATGCATATATGCAAATGCAGATGCTGACCCTCGAAGTCACTGAAAAAATACGTCGGGAGTGAATCCATCATCCTCGACCCAAAATATACCATATACGTAAAATTACAGTTTGGTCTCCGACTAGTGTAAAATTATGTTTTAGTCCTCGAAACTCGACAAATTAGAAAATAGTCCCCAATTACTGCTGGAGTTATCAACTAACCATCCATAAGTCGGAATCTTCAAATTCTATCCCGAACTCCTCGAAATCGCGATTTAATGACCGACTTGTAATAATTCAAGTTAAGCCCCTATGTCCAAAAAATTAGGAGTCTATACCTAAAGTATCCAAATTTACAAATTTGGCCACGACAGAAAGCATTTACAAAAATAACCCGAAATCTGTTTCTGGCCAAAAATATTTACAAAAATATCCAAATTTCGTTCCGCTTGACCCCCAGCGAAATCAAACATACATCCCAACTCTAATCGACCCCCTGAGGATGAATCTAACCTCAAATTTCACAAATAAACTCCCAATCATTTAGAAATCATCAAAATCCAAGCTAAACCCTACCTCATCCAAATGATCATCAAATTCATTGATTCAAAGCCTAAATCATGTTCCTACAAGTCCCCTTTAACCTATTCTAACATCCTCTAACATTAATCAACTCAAAATCATCAAGATCCGAACCTAAAATGATTTTTCGGACCCATTTGTGTATGTAGGAATCAATGCTTGAAAATGAGTTTAAATGGAAGAAAGGACGTTACTCTTACCTCAAACATGGACTAGGAACATTGGGGAAGCAATGTGGAAGAATCCTAGACGAGTTGAGAGAGTTTGGAGTGGAAATTTTGAGAGAAACGGCGGAAATGACTTGTTTCGGCCCATTTTACGCACTGCAGATCAAAGGCAACGTATGTCACATATAGTGGCAACATATGTTGTGGTGAGGCACAATGTACGTTGTGACCCTGTAACATACGTGGTGATGCTTCCAGCAGTTACAGGTTCTAAACAAAACACACCTCAACATACCTCATTCTCAGACAACGTACGTTGATCATCCTCGTCCCAGATAACGTACTTCTTACCTATACAAGATACATTATGCTTCTTTTTCAGACAATGTACGTCTTTCACAACGTGCTACGTAAATTGTTCACTCTCCCATTACACACTTGACATTTCACGTTTTTCACATGCATCGAACTTTCCTCGAGGTTCGGTAACACCTAATACTTGACAATTACGTTCAATTATCCTCAAGATCAAATCGGACTTAGCCAAAAAGCTACAGTATTACTGATAGAAATGGGCGGAATATTACAATACCCATTCATAAATATAGAAAGTATCCATCAATTTACAACTGAAAATCCAAACACAAGACCTAGGCTACCATTGTTTAAAGAAAAAGAAAATAAAAACTAACCTCAAAATAAAAACCCTTTTGTTCAAAGAATCCCTTTTTGTTCCTCTTCTTGAAGAAATGAAAAACACAAGGTGAGGGGGTTTTCTTTCCAAGACCATAATTTTCTTCAAGGAATCCCCTTTTGTTCCTCTTCTTGAATCGTTGCTCTTTCTTTTCAAGCTTTGATGATGAAGTGTGGCTATCCGAGGATGCCCAAAATGATGTGAAATACGTGTATTTATACCCTCTTAGGTCCTCTAAAAACCCTAGCAAAAACCTCCCAAAAATGCCTATTCAATGTGCTTTGGTCCCACACTTTTGTCCTTTTTTGTCAGATTTTTGTCCAACACTGGAGGGGCATCACAATCATGTTTCACAGTCATGAGCCATGACCATGACGCCATCATGGTCAGAATCATGATCGTGATGGCTCACTGGTTCGTTGGACTTTTGATTGCTAATCACACCCTCTCATCAAGGTCATGATTGCAGGGTATCACGACGAACGTTGCTCCTTTTAAGTCGATTTTTTTCATGCTTTCTTCCTTTGATCTTGCAACTTTAAAAACATCTTTATCATGCCTTTTTCATCACATTTCATCAATAATCCATGCATTTTCATTGACCCTGCACAAAACATGAAAAGATATAAATTCGTGGACAGTTAAGTACACTAAGGGCCAAAATGCTATCGATTAATGCTTGAATATCTATATAAAATTATCATGCATCACAAATCATCAAAAAAAAAACTTTCATTCTTCCAAATAAATCTCTAGTTATACCAATCCTCTTCAATCTCCAAAACCAAACACAAACCCATTCCAATCGAAGTTTATTCTTCCAAAATCAATCAAAATCAAACTCAAATTCATCATCAACCATCTAATTTTGCATCCAAACATTAGGACTTAATTAAAACCCAACAAAAAAAATACACATTCAACACAACCAAACAAAACTCACACAATTTCTACACCCATACTAGCATTATCCATCAAAAATCACCTCAAATCCATCAAAAACAAGCATCAATTCAAACCCTAGCCTTCAAATTCAACTTCCAAAACAACACCTAACAATCCCACATAATAATCATGAAAAAGGAAGAAGGAAATAACGAAAATGAGAGAATGTTACCTTGAATTGATGTAAGAAATAAAGAGAGAGCAGAGAAAGAGATGAATTTGTGAGAGAGTGAGCGAGGAAGAATGTTGGAGATGTATTTTTGAAAGTGAAAAAAAGAAAGGAGTCGCGCTTGATTTGGGTTTGAGGAAGAATATGCCAAAACGCACCGTTTTTGTTTCCAAACTCTTTTTTTTTTTCAAATGGGTATATTTTTTTTTTCATTGAAAGATAATAAATTGAAAGACAATAAAAATGTACACCTATATATTTTTTGTCAAATACAAAGTGTTACAATAATAATACAAATTGAAAGACAATAAATTCAATTAATAAGAATTAATGGATATAATCACATATAACATTAGAGAATAAACTATATATGTCTTTTATTATTATTTATTTAACAATACTAAAAATATATCTTTAACAAAAATAACAAAAGTAGATAATTAGATTAATCAAAAATAAGAAAGGAGAATACTTTTTTCATTGAGTCTTTCAAAATCGAAATCTAATATCAATCACTTCTGATGTAAACAAAAAATTTAAAATATCAATCTAATTATGTTTCATTAATAGGTCTAGAAGAAAATTTTAACATAATATATTGATGTAAAAAAATATTTTTATTTCTAAAATAAAAATCATATCTATTTTGTATTAATAAAAATTGTTCCAAAGAGACCATTTTATTGAGTTATAAAAACTTTGAAAAATACAAGGTGTTACATACTTTTCCCCTCAAAAGAAATTTGTCCTCGAATTTTCACGCAAACCAAATCAGAATTACAAAAGAAAGGCATTAATCACCAACACAGCTAAAACCATCGGTTAAATCAACTCCAATATCTCAATATCAAAAATCAAATCCAAATCTCCAAATCTAAACATAATGCAGAATCTTAACATAACAACCCTAGAAAATCTAAGTATCACTATACAAACGTCCTAACTCACTCAAACCCAGATATGCAGCTATGTAGACGATACAAAAAATTTGTAGACATGTAATTACAACTACTGAGAATGAATATGCAGAGATTGAAGGTATCGACCTACTCCTCGACAGAACAAAAGGACAAGGCTAAGAAATGCATATACAGAAAACAATAAGCACTGACGCTCTTTCAAAATCATATTGAGTTTACCCTCAATGGATAGTGGTGCCAGACACAGAACACACTCCCGAAGGAATGAATCATAAAATGCTAGAATCCAAACCTAGGTCTTTAAAACCAAACATGCATCAGAATCTCAACACAACAATCATGGAGAAACTATCTAATTACTATCACAATTTTTTTTAATGCTTGATAATAAATCCCCAAAGCCAACTATATTCAGCAAGTTCGTCTGAATTTAAACTGCAATTGCAGATCCAACCCAACTAAAATCATAGAACACTAGAGAACATAATAAAGGTAAATATTACTATCAAAATTACTATAAGCATCCCGAAGGAATAAATCACCATATGTCCAAATTCCACAAACAAACCAAATCAAACCCGTAAGTTATTCCATCTACTCATAATCAGATTCAGATCATCTCTCTAATTGTAATCATTTATCATTTAAGTCAAAGCATAACCAAATTCAAATTGACTCCTCAAGTATCATTCATAACTTTTCCATTATCATCATATTTACGCGATTCATCACATATCTCTTATCATAACGTTCAACCTCAAACAACTTGTGAAACACAGAAATTATCATACTCCAACGTCACCAACAATCTCGCTACTTACTACTGA
>CAODLS011412602.1:0-17508 GCA_948243855.1 Flueggea neowawraea | reverse complement strand
TCAATTGTCGAATCAAAACACTAGTAGAATCAATCCAACAACACAACATTATATCATAGATGAGTCTCAATTCATGAACAAAGCAACAAAATAACAAAACCCAATCATAAATTCGTCCTAGGGTTCATCACATCTAGATGCATATTAATTTAGTTCATAATGACAGTAGATAAAACAACAAGAATGAATGAAAACCAAGAGAGAAAGAGGGAACCCATTGAGTATCCTTATATCTTCAAGAAATCCACCCAAACTTGAAGAAAATCCACTCCAAAGGCATTCTCCCCTTGAAACCCAGCTATTTCCCTCTCTAGAGCTCTGTTTTGTGTGACAATGGTGGCTCATTTACTCCAGGGTTCGTTCCAAGCTTAAATAGGCTGAAATGGCGTGTTCTGGTAAGATACAGCCTGATAAAGACATTACACGGTTGTGTCTTAGGTTCCCAAATCGTGTCTTGCTTTAAAAATTTATCGTTTTAGCTCTGATACCAATTGTAAGTCCCAATATGACAATCCAATAGGGGGGTGAATTGGATTTAGTGATAAAGATTAAATCTTTTTGAAAGTCTTTTACAATATTTTGCTAAATCAAAATAGAAACTTAATTTGAGACATAACCACAGTAAATGAAATATGTAGCAGTAAGTAGATGAAGGGATAGAAGAGAGAAGTCTTTAATTTATAGGGGTTCGGTCCTCTTTGACCTACGTCAACTCCTCTAGCTCACTAGAGGTTTTGAAACTACAAAACCTTCCTCACTTGCAGGTGGAGGGAAACCATTACAACCTCTTATTTTTCAAGCTCATAAGAAAACCTTTTACACCTTGTTTTTAGCTGGACCAAACAAGAAAACCACACTCTTTGTTTTTGAAAGGAATCAAACAAAGCAAACCTAAACCTTCTTCAAGCTTTATAACCAAAGCTTGATTACAACAATTTTTTTTCAAATAGAAAATGATTTTCCTACACTAACTTGATAATCTTATAGCAAATAAATAGCTTAGTTGGTAATGAAAACTCAAGAACGCAATGAGATGATTAATAATCATAATAACAAAGCTTGGGCACTCTCAAAAGTATCCTTTTGAGTTACCTCATGATAGGGAACGTCTATTTATAGATGTTATCCCAAAACTAGCCATTGTAGATCTCCAATAGTTGTTGTGAGAGAGTTGCAAAATGCTAAAATTACTGATGTCAGCCATACTACGTGCGTACCACCAGTATTGCGAGCGTAGTTCATGATTTCATCAAAGGTCTACGTGCAGCGTTCTTCCTTCTGCGTGCATTGGACAAATTCTAGCAGCCATTACTTGATATCAGGTACTAACTACATGCTTAGATCCCTCATATGTGTGCGCAGAGGTTAAGTACTGTGTGAGCTGCACTGAGTTCTATGTGTGTTATCATGTCTTCAAAAATCACACCTTTGATTTTTCACGTGACTGTGTCAGATAATTTTCAAATTTCAAATATCGAGGAGCGTCTTGTATTTGTCAGGTAGTCCAGTTTATCTCGTCTGACAGTTTAACAAGCCTTGCAATGTGCGTGACTCTTTGTACTCTCCTGATATTATCTGAATCGGTGTCAGATAATATTCCCTTTTGAAATTCTGATACACTGCAACAGAATTTGACTTTATTTCAGGCAGGTGTCATCTTCGTCTACGTGAACTGATCACTTTGCTACGTGCATAGCATCGTCTTCTCAAAGATGTCTCTTTTTCTCTTTTACGTGCATGTCACTAATGTAGAACACGACCAGGCTTGTCTTGTGAGTCCTTTTCAGTTTCCTTAATGAACCTGTTTACGTGCATAGACCAATTGTTCAACGTGCATAGTATTGAGTGATCATTAAACCAGTAGATGTCTCTTCTTAATTTACTACGTGCATAGGTCCTTGTACAATGCGCACATTATATATTTGGATCATTTTGCAGACTGATATGATGCATCTATGTGTAGCACTTCCGTCTACGTGCATGGTACTTGTTCTACGTGCATTGTATATTTTTCTGCCCACATAGCGTCAATTTTGAAAATCTCATAAATGATCAACGTGCATTGGTCATGATTCAAAATGCTTAAATCACCCTTCAACATGCTTAGAGAGTTGTAGAACGTACATAACTTAACTATTTCAACTGTTTTGTTAAATCATCAAAATTCCGGTTTTTACATATTAACCAAAATTGGTTCAATAGTGAAATCCTCTTTCTTTTCTCGAGGTCCACGACCTCCTCTCTCTCTTGACATTGTTTGTTTTGTGTGTATGTATTATGTGTTAAGTAGAGTGGCTAAATGTTAATCTGATTAAGGTTTAAGTGATTATTTATATAGACGTGTCACATGAACCTTTCTACACTCTTAATAGAGCCCACTCACTTAACTTAGTCAATTGGACTTGCCAATTGAATCTGTCAATGATCATGGTTTGCATTTTGATCGAACCGAATTTTGCACAATTTTGCTAGAGTAATCACATGATTTATGGAGTTGATTTTTGGTACTTCTCAGTAATTGTTAATAAGATTCATCATGTAACCAATTGCGCTATAGACAAGATATGGCTTTGGTATTTTCTGAAAGGATTCTGGTGTCGTTGCTTGGTCTTTCAGACCCCTTTTGCGAAAGTCATCACTCAGTTTGGATACGTTCACTGCACTACCTAAAAACCTAAAAATTGGACCACACATAAATTGATTTTTCTGCTTCTTCGATCTAATTTGTTCTTGTTACGTCTCAAACACAAATTCATCTTAATTTGACGATGCCAAATATTTTCCCTCTAATAAAACCTAACTTCTTAAAAATATTAGCACAATAACATTGGTAATCCAACTAGATCAGAATTTAGTCAAACATATATTAATCTTTTCAAATACTTTCTAAAAATAATAAAACTAGGGTGAATAGATGACAAAAATTATCTTTGAACTAAAATTCTACAATAGAATCTTAACTTAACAAAAAAAATAACAATATAGTTATTATTTTCAAAATATATAGTCATTATTCCATTACTTTGTTTGCATTGATCTATACTTCCACATTTTATGTGCTACCTAATGTTCATATACAATTCATGTTTTGGGATAAAATTATATATTAATATTTTTTTAATAATAAATATATTTTAAAAAAATTTTTATATGTCATTTTATGTGCTCAAATCAAAAATAAAACTCATGAACTCTTAAAATTAAAGTTTATTTTAATATCAATCAGTTGCAAGTCTATTAATTTTTAATACTCTCTCATCTCTAAATTAATAGACTTGTTCACTTTTCTCATAAAAATTAAAAAAAAATAGTAAAAGCATTATTTTTGAAAGATTTTTTCAAAAAATATTTCTCATTTACCATAATTTTCAATGCAATTAAATGGAAACAATATGGTACAATAACACATAATTATTAATTCTAAACATAAAATAAGTTTATAATTTGATATATTTATTATTAATTATTCTCATTGACTATGAGTCTCATGTTTTTTACATGCTCGACTAAGAGGCAACACGTCATAAGAAAGGCTTTTGGCATGCATTTAATAAACCAAAAAAGTTTTGACCAATGCAACAGTATTGATTCCCATTTTTCTTTAAATTAATCTCTTTTACATATGGTACTATAATAAAAAAATTTTAAAAAAATTTATTGAGAATTCAAATTATTTAATTTTAATTTTAATTATTTAATTTAAGAGAGTGATTATTTAATTATATTTTTAAAAATTATTTAATTTTAAATATTATTATTTAATTTAATTATTAATTATTTAATTTTAATTAATTACTTATTTTTATGATAAATAAATAAATTATAATTATTATTAAAATTATTTAATTTAAATTTTTATTATTTAATTTATTAAAAAAATTATCATTATTTTTTTTTTAAATGTTTATTGTAGTAACACGCTCTTTTACAATGGGTGATCAAGACTCTTTCCTACCCTAAACCCTGAACAACTCAAATTCTTACACGTCGGGACTTTCCCAGCCATTGACTTTTTATGCTGTGCCTGCGATTTAGCCTTCCCTTGCCTTGTTGTATCTCCACCCTACACGTGTCTCCATTAACATCTTTGGTCAAATTGTGGTTACTTCCTCGTCTCATAAAAATAACCCTACTTTCCTATTTATATTTATTCTAATATATTGATTAATTTTTTTAACATTAATAATTATATTATATTATTTTTATTTAAATATATAATAAATTATATTATTAATTATTATTAGATAATTATAAAAATATTTTTATTTTTTTAATAAAATTAATAATTTAACTAATTTTTTTAATTTGTATAAAAAATTATTGTAACTTATTTTTATAGAATTATGAGAATATTTTGTTTTCTTCTTTCAATATCTTTACATTTTTTATTGATTATTTTCTTCTAAACTGTTACAAAACGTTTTTTGTGTTCTTTCTTTTACGTTTTGACCACAATGGGATGGGATTAAAATTTTTGGTTATTTTAATTACATAAATTACAACTACTTATTTTTTCTTAAAATAAAAATTCTGGCCAATTATTAAACCAAATGGGAGGTTTTATATCATTTTCTTGTTTTCCCCTGCTCTATTTTTCGTTATTTTTCATTTTTTATCTATTTTTTGTAATTTATCCTAAAATATATACCAGATCTAGTACTCTAACTTATTTTAAGCTCTTTATATATATGTCTAAAAATTTGATGCAATTTGTTTATTCTAAGGAATATTTTTGTTTCACTATCACATATATCTAATTTATAATACACCAAAACATATATATTAGCCAACCGCTCGTCCTCCCAAACAAGTGATCCAACCTTTTTTTTTTTAAATTTCTTCTTAGCTCTTATCAAACTAAGTATTAGCCATGAACTAAAGATACTATATATAAAATTAAATAACTGTAACAAAATCTTTGAAAATATAGAGTGAGATGTAACAAAAATAGTGGCCCTATCCAGGGGCAGAACTAGGGGTTGGGCATGGTCTCGTGACTCTGCTCGATTTTGTAGTCTCTTAAGATATAATACATATATATGGTTTAGTCAAAGTTGATTTAGGATATATTACATGCATTTACAATATTATATGACAAATTGACACATTATATATAACATATGATCTATATCAATTATAAATACCACTTTATTTGCCATCAGGCCATCGGTTAGATTTTGTTCTGAATTTGTCACTAACTATAAATACATATAACATTTGGTGCTCTTATTAGTGCACCAATCAAGTTAATTATTTTTAATCTCAAAATGCGGAGATGTAAATCAATAAGTTGCTAGTAAGAGTATCATGGACAAACTCTTTATGTCTCTCCCTATATATATATATATAATTTGTGAAAATGCTCTCCATGACTCTCCTACCTATTTTATATCTTAATTAGTTTTAAAATTTGTGAAATGTTTTACTTTTCAACTTATTAAATAATAATTTATTACCAAATTCAAAATATATAAAATCAGTGAATATTAACTTCATATTTCTATAAAACCAATATTCATTTATCTCTTCTTTCCTTTGATTTTATAATTAAATATTAATTAATAAAATGAAAAAATAGATCTGTTCAAATTTCAAAACAAATAAAAGAAAAAAAGTAAATTAAACACAATATTATAAGGAGTCAATACAAAATACTATTGGAGATGCTCTGAAGTAATAAGTATGGTGGCTTGGATAGATTAAAAGACGTATTTTTTTAATATGTTTTTATTATATAATCATTGTTAATCATTACAAAATTACATAAAATATAAAAGATGTTGCTCTTTCCAAACAAGTTATAAATTTAAGAGAATAATTAACCTCAACACCATATATCTTTTTTTAATGATCCTTGCGGATCAAGTAAAAACTAAAAAATGCAACGTTTCATCTTTCCTAAACCCTTTCAAAATGGTGTCATTGCCATCAAACTGTTCCTCAACCTCCACAAGACAACGAGATCTTTGCACACATAAACTTGTAACCGATTCATGAACTGACGGTTCAGATTTTTGGAAGGAGGAATTGAAACCAAACCGTGGTTCTTAGGGCTTGGTCCGATTCTGGGTTCATTTCGGGTTGGGCCGATTTTGATCAGTTTAACCATCGGTTTGGTTTTAGTTCAGTTTTTTTAGGAAATTTTATTTTTAACCTGCTATTTTATTTCGTCAATTTTTTTTTCAGTTTGTAAATTTTGTTATATTTAATAATTAATTATAGTATCAATAATATATTGTATTCTATAGATTTTTTTAATAATTTCCAAACAAATTAATTATTCTAATAGTAATTATATCACATAATTTTAAACAAAATAAAAAAAAACTCATTAAATTTTTTTAGATGTTCTCACTTGTGGCAGAGAAATATTATGGTTATAATACCAAATTTAATTATACAATATAATAATTAACAATATATGATAAATTAAAATACAAGTAAAAAATAAAAAACTAAACTAACGGGTTGTTCAAATTGTCAGTTCAAACTAATTTCGAACCGACGATTCAACGATTTCTAAAAAAGTTAAATCGAAACCTAAACCGTAATCTTCTAATTTTGATACGTCGATTCTATTTCTACTCTGTTTCTAATTTTGACCGGATTTGATAGATCTCGTTTTGGCGCGTTCGTTGATTTCAGTTCGATTTTTACACGTTTGTAGACAAAGATGTCACCCAAAACTCCCCTTACAGTAAGATGTCGCCAGAAAGGGCATAAAAGTAATTAAAGAAACTGGGCAACTCCTATGTTTAGAGTAGCTGTGAAATCAGAGGGCGGCGAAGCACAGGAGTTTCCGTTATCCATATTTTCTATCTCTCTCTCTCTCCAAACAAACTAGTCCTTTCTCTCTCTACAATTTTCTATTACCCTTTCTCTCAATCGAATCCAATTAGGGTTTGCGAAAATCTCTGTTCCTCCAATTCAATTCGACCATCATGGTTTCCGATTCGATCACCGCTTCCATTCCTTCCGCACCCAAGGAGTTCGGCAAGAAGAAGCGAGTGCGAATCCAATATTTCTTTCTCTTTTCTCTCTTTCTCTTTCTCCCTCTTCATTTTCATTTTTTTCGGTTTCTGCCTCTGTGATTTTCTTTGGTTCTGCTCGCTGATATGTCTGTTTTTGGGGATTTCAGGCGCACAGGTCAGCGAAATTGAAGCAGTGCAAGCTTGATGCCCGCCGGGAGCAATGGCTTTCTCAAGGTGCGTTGAAGATCTTCCCTTTATTCCCTTTGTTGTGATTTTTTTGTGAAGTTAGATTCTTTATTTTTTGATACGATATTTAGGGGGGGATTTTATATGTATATGTAGTAGGTGCGGTGAAGAAGGGAGGGAAGGAGGAAGCTTCCGCTGGCCGGGGGTTGCCTCAGCCGTGTGAGAATGAGAGGAAGAATGGGTTGGGGAATTTAGAAACGACGCAAAGAGGAGGGATTGGGGACGAGGAGATTGGGAACGGGTCGGTTCATAATGATTTTGATTTGGATTCACCTTCGAATAGCCCCACCAGCAGTGTTCTTGGTGGTAATGATTCCAGTACGAATTTCACAGCTTCTAGCAGCAGCAGTGGTGGATGTTGCTCTGGAAATATTACGGAAGAGGAGGAAGAAGGTGGTGGAGATGGGGATGATAATTGCTTGGACGATTGGGAGGCTGTGGCTGATGCTTTGGCTGCAGATGATGATGATAATAATAATAATAAAAAGCTAGAAGAACAGAGTGAGAATTTGTGTTCGGATCCTGATTCCTATCCGCCACGTGAACCAACTGCTCGGTTGGACTCCAATTCTAACAATTCAGGTAATAGTCAAGAGAATTCAAGGCAAGAGAGTGCAAGAAAGGTGACGCCTTCGCGACTGGCCCCAGCGAACAGCCGGGCATGGAGGCCAGATGATGCATTTCGCCCGCAGAGTCTTCCCAATTTGTCAAAGCAACGGAGTTTTCCAAATACAGATAGGCATTATGGACAAGGAGGAATCCCTTGGGGTTGTGTGAGTGCTGCAACGGTACCATCTTCATGTCCTATATGTTATGAGGATTTAGATTTTACAGACACTAGTTTCTTGCCCTGTTTGTGTGGGTTTCGCCTATGCCTGTTTTGCCACAAGAGGATTCTTGAGGAGGACGGCCGTTGTCCAGGCTGCAGGAAGCCATATGAACATGACCCGCTGGAGGCAGAGCCCAGTGTGCATGGAGGTAGTCTTACTTTCAAGTTGGCCCGTTCTTGTAGCATGATTGCTAGATCATAGGAGATTGAGTCATCTCTCTTTTGGTGAATTATGTATGTTGCACCTCTATCTCACTGTTTTTTGGCTGTGTCTTGATGTTCCGTTTTAGTGTTAGAACTTTCATTTCCCTAGACTCTTAGCTTTTGGCCTATAATCATATAGATGGCTATGTCTTTTGGCACCTAGGAATTGAGCTGCTTCTCCCTTTATGAGTTTGGTTCTTTTCTATATTGTGCATATGCTGATGTAGAGACCTCGTGTTTGGTATTGTGAATAGATAAGATGGTATAGAAATTCAATACATAAGACATTATTACAATATGCCTTGCTTTCCTTTTCTTCTATGATATTTTGTTATTTTTTGATTTGTAGTGTCATGCTCACACATTCACTATTTCCTGATAACTATTTTGAGCTCAATTATAATGCTCAGGGATCAAACTACGATTGTCCATTTCTCAACATATCTTTCAGTGCTTGACAGTGACATATATACAGCTTGCGAGTTGCAACTTAATAAAGTATAGTTCCAAATATAGGTTTGAAAAGAAAGTTAAAATCTTTGTAATGGTACTTTAATCGATTCTGTATTTTTATTTCTGAGTGAGTTTTTACTTATTTGTCATTTGCAAAGAAATCACAAAGACTACAAATAATTTTTATTCTTATTCCTACTGTCGCTCATGTTCAAAGCATAATGAATGTTGGGATTCAACGTGCTTTTGTTGTTATTAATATATCATGTTATTAACTCCTCTGTATATTGAACAACTTGAGGGATTATTAATAATGTTATTAACTTCTCTGTATATTGAACAACTTGAAGGGAGCAAAGTCTTGCATGTTTACAATAGAAGGCATTTCCAGGTGCTTTTTCGGGTTCTTTACCTTTTCACTTCTGAGAAATTGCAAGGTTGGATTAAGAGAAGCACATAGTTCTATATTTCCTTTGGAAATATGGATTCTAAATAGTTATGTTTCAGTGGCTATGCCATGTTTGCACCTTATAATTATGTTGCATTCATGGTCCTCTTTTGAGGTGCTGCCACCTGAATACTGGTTTGGGTTATCCTATATGGTTGCTAGTTGTAGAATTTGATATGAAGTTTTTTTGGCTCAAACAGAGAATTGTTTTCAGCTTAGCTCACAGGTTATGAGTCATCCATATTTACTTCATATTAGTTTGACATCACCTCTTTCTTTTTTTTTTTTTAATTCATGTGTGATGAATCCTAAACTTTGATTGGACATTGATTCTGTGACTATTTCACTTTGTCTGGCCACCAGGTGAAATTCTTTGTTTGGTTTCTTCTGAAGTCCTGTATATGGTTTTTTCTTTTTACTCTCATCTAAAAATATTGAGCATTGTTTGATTGTATATCTTCTAAATTCTTGAGAATCGCAATTATAAAGATGAACCATATTTTTATTTTACCTCCATATAAAAACATGCTTATTAATCAGGTCCTTCAAGCATATAGTTTCATGTACCTATTTTTCGACAAGTTTCTTAGAGCATGGTTTTAATTTTCTCAGTATGATTCCTCTTGATTCTTGAATAATTATTTCTTAGCACATCTGGATATTAGTGCAAATAATATTCAAGTTGCTCTTTTTATTTTTTTTGATGACTTTTGTTATACAGTATGTTTTTGCTATTTTTCTCAAGATTCATTGTATATCAGTATTTTTTTTCCTGTTCCATCTGCTTATGGTTGCTTTCAGATTATTCTATGGAATAAGCTGCTGCTCAAACTAAGCAATAGTTCTTATCTTTCATTATTTTACTATTTGTTGGTAAGAGATTGTGATGGTAGTGATGTTAATAACTTTGCTGGATTGAACTTAACAAATGCTGAGACAATCAGAGGATTATCCACAGTAACGTGGTAGATTTTTCAGTTTAACAGCATTTTGAAACTAGTTGGCAGCTTGGAGTTCGGATAGGCATTAAGCTTCCTATAACCTAAAAGTAAGGTCAGAAGTGAGAATTACCATAAACTTGCTACATTATTTTAGAATGTTAAGTTGCTGCTGATATGGAATCATCATTGGGTTTTCGGATTTATAACTATTATCTATATCTTGGTAATGGTCTTTTAGCTTCCTAGACAACAAAATATATCAGGTAGTAGTGATGTGGACCGTAGACTAAAGAAGATAACTAGAGTGGTGCATCAAAATTGCAAACTGACGAAATGGTGGAGAAACAGGATTCGTGCATGACAAAGCAGAGATTTCATCAGCGCAGAAGTTCAGTAGTTGTCTGTGGTTTGATGATGGAAATATGCTACAGATGTTGTGCCAGTGAGCTATTTATCATCTTAGGCTGAACTCAATGAGGTTTTAGTTGAATGTAACAATGTTAACAGTCACTGTTGACCAAGAAATGTGTAGAATGCATTAATACTTGTGTAGTTATCCGCTCATAATGCATGATTTTCATGTTGCTGGAATTATCACACTTCTTGAATGCCCTGTTGTCCCTCTGTTTCATTCTGATTGTGAACCACATGGAGGGTCTGTATAACCTTGAATTATATATGTTCCAGGAATCTACAGTTGAGTTAAACAGTGATTATTTTTCAAATATATAATTACATATATTTGATCAAAAGAGAAATATTATTACTGCGCTAGAATAAGAAGCAGGGCATCTGGTACACCGTACTCATTCTTTGCAACACTGCACTTTTAGTCATTAGGGAGAAATTTCACTGCACAACTTCGCAAAGGTGGATTTTTCCAAGAACACATCATCCGCTAGATCACCGCTTTGAATCCATTCTTCAGCTTTTTTCTTCAGGTTCTCAACGCCAGCAGAATCGTTGGCTCCAACGAGCTCCTCTACTTCTGCCCAGAAAAATGACTCCTGGGATTGACACGGCAGCCCATCCTCTAGCTTCTTGGCATGCTCTCGCCATCTCTGCGTGCATTTGTAGCGCCTCGGCCTGCCTTTGATCATGTAAGGTCCTGTGTCTTCGTTCTTGTTGTGTCGGTAGTAGTTGGCAATGTCCAGTGGTTCCACAATTTGGCGATAGGCAGTTCCGAGATTTTGCCATTCCTTCTGCGCCTCAAAGTTGTCAGGAAGTTCGCATCTCTTCAGCATTTCAATTATCTCGTCCCATATTCCGGCTAGCTCAAGTCTTGTCACGTTGGCTTCAAAATCCTCCTTGTTTTTTGAAATCTTGAATGTATCATAGTATCCCTGATTGTGGAGTTTACCCTTGCTCTTGTACGTTTCCAGCTTCTTTAGCCCTTCCTCTATGGTTACTTTCTTTTTATCAATTGTCTCCATGTTCTTAGATTTCTGTTTCTCCAACTCCTTCGCAGCGCGGAGACTCAGTCGCGCTCTTTCACACTGCAATTCAAACACAATAAATTAGTACCAGAGAATTGCTATTACAACTACTTCTGGCTAATTTCGAAGCACTTACTAACGTAGTTCCATTTTGGATACGAGTTGAATTTTAATTGAGTGAATCAAATCTTACAAGGCTTAGGTCATTTAGGATCATGTTGATTGATGCAGCCGACATGTTTGCATTAGTTGCTGATAGGGGGAGTGTTCCCAGATCGTCATCTAAACGAATTGCAAACTGCATCTGATCTAAGCAGTTGGACAGCTCATTTTTGTAGCTCAAGTGATCATTTATGCTTCTTTGAGCGACGGCCTCGTGTTCTTTCGGAGAGCTCAACCCGGAGGAATAAAACAGCAGTTGCAGAACAGCATCTGTGTTCCTAATTATGACAACTTTACCATTTCCCGTGCAGAACACAAAGGTTCCGGCGGGTCTGTAAGGACTCAACTCAATGAGGCTTGATACTGTCTCCAACAACAGATTTGTGCTTCCCATCACTTTGCAAGCAACATGGCTAGCAACAGAACACGCGCTTCTCATGACATTGTCGTAAAAACCTTGAACATCGGCAGAAGGTTGGCGTGTGGTTACAGATGATTTGGGATTGAAGAAATCGAGAATTTGCTGAAACTGCTGCTGAATCGACGAAAGGGGAGCAAGTGATATGCGAGGAACGATGTCATACTTCATCACGAAATGTATGAAATAGCGAGACCAGTCTTCCCGCATAAGGGCATGGTCGAATACTCGATCACCAACAAGGGGAGATCCGAAAGTCAAGCAGAGAGGAATTGCGCCAGGTTTTCTGTTCCATTCCAGGAACCAAATTGTTGCTAAAATCGCAACAGCACCACCAGGGGAATGCCCAGTAAACACAACTCGCTTCCCATCTGAAACAGCTTTTTCCACCTGGAAAAATTACCAAACCACAAGGATACTTCAATCAGGGTTTCCAGTTTTGATCAACTTGTTTCAGTTTCTTTTTTGCACCACAAAAATTCTTCAACATTATAAAGATAATCAGAACCTGAACAGACTAATTCATACTCAACAAATCATTCCAATCAAACACAAGTACAGATCATTTACACAATCCAACAAATGAAAAAGGAAAAGATTGAAACTTGATTTACCTCTTTCTTGAAATTATCACCATTATTCAGAATAGTTATGAATCTTTGTTGAAATGCTTCGTTGACAGTAGCAATTTCATCA
This sequence comes from Flueggea neowawraea, assembly GCA_948243855.1. Classification (NCBI taxonomy): domain Eukaryota; kingdom Viridiplantae; phylum Streptophyta; class Magnoliopsida; order Malpighiales; family Phyllanthaceae; genus Flueggea; species Flueggea neowawraea. The sequence goes on along the minus strand of CAODLS011412602.1, from coordinate 4,704 downwards.
AGACCTATGCACTTAAGAGAAGGAAAGACGTTGATATCAGCCTTAGTTTCCCCGAAAGATCCATTATTTGTCCAATCATGCACATTCCAAAACCCAGAAAAGCAAAACACAACTTCAGAAAAGTTATAAATCTTCTTGGAATCATAAAACTTTTCTGGGTTCTTGTGTTTCATAGCCATGGAACATGCTTCCTTGATCAACCCTGCTCTTACATTTAAATCCTCCCCAATTCTAACACCCAACATCTTCTCTGATCCTAAAAATGGTGTCGCTGCAACTGGTTCTCCACTGCAATGACACCTCACTGCAGCCCATATATTTCCCATTTATTGAATTCTTATTGGCTCTTTTTTATTTTATTTTTTATTTTTGTCATTGACTGACTTATGAAGCAAGTCGATTTCTTAATTTTATCTGAAACTTCTAGGAAGGTTAAAAAGATTCCTTACCTTGTCTTAACATAGACAATTAGCTTTGGGTCAAGCCATTTACACACGTTGGAGTTTCCTGTTAACTACCAGTTCTTATCATTGGTTTTGGTAGTTACAGAGGGTCATGTCCGTTTGATTACGTTTACTGTAGCTTTGTCAGATTCAACGGTACAGATTTGTTGGAAGTGGTTTGATGATGCGTTATTGCAGTGCCACGTGGCGGTCTGTGATTGAGTTTTCTAAGTCTGCGTCAGTTTAAACATTCCGCTCGTAAGAAGTCTTTAGTTTATAACATAACACGTGACTTGGATCAAGTCGGTAAGAGCAGTTTGCAATTTTTCTTAACGGTCTGAAAATTAACCGAAGTTTTTGTACTAGGTCTCGTGTCAATCGTGATATTCCAAATCCTTATTATTAAAGTTACTCATAATTTACGATTTTTGAATTCATTTAACATGACGTACGTTCAACATTTTTATTGTTATTTTATTAAAATCTTCAGTTCTTATCTCTCAATTTTTTCATCCATAATTCAGTGACTACTTTAAGAGTCTCGTGGGACGCCTACTCAGTTTTCCACTAAACACAATTTTATTTTAATCCTGTTGGAGTAAATCTGACCGTTTAATCAAAACGATTCAACAGTCAGATTTTGATTTAAAAAAAAATTAAACGTAGTATCGCGCTTGACACATGTAGCTCGTCCTCCCGCAGGAGGACGGGCTACGACATGGGGACGCAATAACGCGTCCCCATATCAACGACTAAGATCCCAATACGAAATCCTAACCGTGTAACAACCAGTCTAATGGAATCCAAGTGATCTCTGAATTAATTAGAAGATCTCTTCAATTGGCTAGCATCTAAACTCAATTTTCGAGAATAAAAATCTAACTCATTAATGTGACGAATCAACTTGATTCATCTTTAAAAATTACAATTAAAACAATACCATATTTCATATCGAAAACTTTGTTCTAGTTTAATTGTAAATTTTTTTTACTATTTTCTAGAAAACTAAAAAATATAAATAAAAAAATGGTAAAATTATTTGTCATCTCTGAGATATAGTGCAATCTTCGTTTCGATTCCTGAAGTATTTGAAAAACTCATTTACAGTCTCTGAAAAACTCATATGCAGTCTTTGAAAAGCTCTTATGGAGTCCCTACTAGGAACCGCATAAGAGATTACATTATACCTAAAAAACGACAAAGAATTTTACTCAAAAAAAAATAAAAAAATTGTAAATTTTTTATTAGTAAATATATTTTTCAAATTTTTTTAAATTTCAAAAAATAAAAACAAAAAAAAAACAAAAACAGAAATTTGTTTTATCAACTAACCATGGTTACTTAACAAGCCATGAAAATAAAATTATTATTCCGCATAGGAATTAGTAGCATTAGAACTACACATCCTTAATTACAATTTGTGACGTTGTTAAAGAAAATGATTAACATGCTTACTTCAGAAATCATCAGAATCTGAATCACTTGACGATGGTGTCCTAGACTTATCCGAAACCAAGTGTAACGGAAATTCCGAAAACCGCTCTGTAATTGCCGTTGATTGTGACGATTCTGCATTGCCTACACCATTCTTTCTCTTGATCTTCCGAGAAATGTCGACAGAGACTCGTTCAACCATGTCAAGAAAATCTTTCACAATTACAAACAGTTGAAGAGGATGTTCATCTTTGAGTTTCGAGGTTCCTGCTTGGTAATAATCTGTAGTTCGCTTCACAAGCGCCATGATCCTTTCTTGTTCCTCTCTCACCAGTTTCAGCTCCTCTTCACACTCCTCTAAGAATCCTTTCATTCCTTTCACAAATCCATCTCCTCCACCATTGCCACACTCTGTCATCAGCTCCCGAATTTCCGCTACTCGGGTTGTAAGCAATGAGCATGTGTTGATGAAGCTTTCGTATTCAATTCCAGCTGCTTTCTTGACATTGATGAATTCAACATTCAGTGCAACTAACACTGGTAGTCCTAGCAATAAGTATTCTCTTTTCCTTTCATCTGATGTTTGTGAATCTGAATTCACAAGCCTGTGATCTGTGTTTTTCATGTTGTTTCTGTGAAGACTTTGATTTCGATTCAGCACGCAACGTTTTCCTTCTGATCAGACTACTTTTTCAACTACAAAGTGGAGAAAAGTGGTCTTTCCATCAGTGCTTTTAACATCAGAGAGCTTTCTCAGGGCTGCAAGGTTGAAACCTTGTGCACTGCCTCTAGATGTTCCGGCATTCATCCTGTTTCCAGCATTGAGTATGGCTTCAAGCAGTTTGAAGAAGATTCCGCGGTTTCAAAGCTCCTTGCAACCCAGTTCAAGTGTTTGTAATGACTCCTTAAGGTGAAGAATATCTGCATCATAATTTGATCTGAAAAGCATAGCGTTGACGTGGGTGAATGCTGAAGGAACAGCCTTCAGGATGTGGTAAAGAAAGCATTCAGCGTCTGCAAGTTTAGTTTGACCACCGCTGAATTCAACGATTCTGGTTGCTTCTTCTTTGGAAGGGGAAATTCTGGTGGGTTTCTCCAGGACATCTATGGCAAGATCATGGCCTTCAACAAGGGCATCCACGATTTCTTTTCTGGAAATAGCCAACGACTTCAATACTATTGCTGTGTTTTGGGACTTCCTCTGGTCCAGGATGAAAATTTGAGCTGGAGGGGTAGTGTTGGGACTGCCTGAATCTGTCAGGCGTCCATTTCTTTGTGGGGTTTTGGATTTACCATTTGCGTATCCGAACAATGCTTCTATTAGATCATCATCAAATCTGTCAAAAAAAAAAGTGTTTATTACTATAGGCCTATCAGGAAAGACTGATGAACATATTAGAATGCACAATAACCTGATAGAGCCATCGTTTATTTCGTTCCAGACCATGGAATGATCAGCATTGGCTACAACCTTGTCCCAGTGAAGAGGCTTTAATTTTGCAGGGGAGACACTAATGCATCCTGTCTTGTTCTCTGTCAAAGCCGACGCCTTGTTGCTGTAGTTTGTTTTTCCTCTTGGTATTGGTGGCAATCTTGATGAGTTAAAACCTGCTTCCCTTGGAGGAGGAGGTGGAGGTGCGGAAGTTTTCTTTTCAGATAACAGTGCTGGTGCTAGTACTTTCGGTCTTGAGGGGGGTGGCGGAGGCAGCGGAGGAGGCGGCAGCGATGGGGCTGGGGTATTACTTTTCTTGGTTGGTGAAGTTGGAAGAGGTTCTAGTGCAGGACTTTTCGTTGGTGGAACCTTTGGAGTTGGTTCTGAACTTGGAAGAACTGGCTGTGACAGTTCCTTGCTATGAGTGACTCCTTGATCAGGATTATATTTTCTCTTCTTCTCCATTCCTGTATCCACTCTCTTTTCTTCTTCTTCGATACGAGGATTCAACAAAATCTTTGGAATTGTTTTAATGGCTCTACCATCTAAATCTTTCACATAAAGAACGTCTCGTCCATTTTTACTAATAATCAATCCCTTAACTTCACCACCAACATTTCTCAACTCACCATGTTCCATCCCGGCTTCTTCTAGCACAAATCCCTGATTTTTTCTATTTCGTCTTTGACGTTTGAGCCGTTTCAAGTAAATAAAGAAGAAGATACCTGCAACGGCTAAAGTGATCACAGCAGTGATCACAACAGCCTTCACAACTTTCGCGTTCGACACTGATGGTGATGAAGATGGAGAGATCAAAGGCTGCTCCATGAGGCCGACCTGAAATGCAGACAATGCTGCTGAGAAACTGAAGTAATTAAGCTTTGTTTGTGTTGGTTTGTTTTTTTGCTGACTCATTCAATGCATTGTTTTACCTGATAAACTAGCAATAGCTCCCTCCTTGTGAGGCTGCAAACAACAATGGATATTCAAGCAGGATGGTGAGTATAACGCCTCGGCCGTCCTGATTTTTGTCATTGTAATTAACGATGATTGCTTTAATTGATTTCAATTGGAGCTTCATTATCTTGGCTTATTGTTTTTTGGAAGTTAATTATTTTAATGCCTTGATTAGACACTGTAGCAGACAAACATACCTGATAAGGACTAATTGGCATCTGAAAGTGGTTTTGGCATTGTTGGTTGCTATTAGTATGGCCATTCTTGATATGGAATTATGGATGCTCTATTGTAATTGTATTATAATTAGATCAGAACAACAGCAAGAATTTCATTAGTTCTACAAGTTACAAGAGTGTAGTCAAGTCTATGATCAAGTGTGGAAAATATGATTAGTTTCACCACCATGTGACATAGGAAAATATTAGACGACTCTAG
>CAODLS011412579.1:0-15957 GCA_948243855.1 Flueggea neowawraea | reverse complement strand
GATGCGGAGCTCTACAAAACAAAAGATGAGCCCGGACAAAAGGGCATCACTAACCAAAAGATGTCTCATTGGAGTCTGAATGCTGACAGTTGTCGAAACCAAAATTTATGAACATGCTCAATATGAATCACATAAACAGAGAAACAAATGGGGATCAGGGCTCAGTGAGAAATAACACTCCAGATCGCCTCATACATGCCTCACAAAGACTTTTTTGAAAACAGTTTAAAACTACAAATGCAGATATAGTTTAACGTATATATATATATACACACACACGCTATCCATATGTAATAGCTTTTTAGAAAATCCTTTCGCAAAAGGGTTCACATACAAAACAATCATAAACTCAGAGGCGTATAAAATGATTTTCGTTTTCAGAGTCAAAATACATATATAAATATATGGGACCAAAGCAGAAGGCATGCACGTGGTACTAACAACAAAGTATGTGGACTCTGCCACAATCCATATCAAATCATATGTCGGATCAGGACATATGGCTATCGACAGCCCTGATAGCTAGGTTTATCAAAGCATTGGTATACCAAAGGTCACGTTTGACCCCGTAACAGTAGTGTCCCATATCAGAAAACAAAAGTATACTAATATATAGTGTCAAACAGAGTATGTGTAGAAGCATCAAAATCAGAGGAGATATATATAATACATATATATCACTTTTAAAGCAGAGTCTTGATTAATACAAATAATCAGTTTATCATTAGTCAATCCTTAGATTAGTCAAATTTCAGAATAAATGTTATACACAACAGAAAACATATACAATTCAAGACACAGCCTATGTGTCTGAAGCTGCTATTCACTCACCTGGAAGTCCAAGTGCAAACACCCGTCAGGCCCCACTCATCGATGGTTGGTCCTTCGGGCACGAACATGAAGTTGAACAAAACAAACATATATATCCACGGATATATCATAAGCAAACTCAAATGCGGTATTGTGGCAATACCAAATGCATGAAGTACAGATGCAGATGCAGACTCTCGAAAGACCCCAAATGATCTATAACGAATGATAACATATCACTCTGGAATCAAAATACAGAATCTACGTAAAATTACAAATTGGTCATCGATCAGTGCAAAATTATGTTGTAGTCCCCGAGACTTGATAAATTACAAAATAGTCCTCCAACTATGTTAGGATAGATAACTAACTATTTTAGGCAGTCAGAACCCTAACTCTCAGAAATCGACAAAATACAAAATTACAAAACGAGTCTCAAAGGACCTCATCTTACTCGAGTAACACACTTGCTTACTCAAGTAAGACATCCATCATCTTACTCGAGTAAGCCATACATGGTCACTCGAGTAAGACATCCCTTCTCTCACTCGAGTAAGCCACACTGGTCATTCGACTGAGACGAAGCTCCTCTTGCTCAAGTAATCAAGGACCTTACTCGAGTAAGCCGTGATCCAGACAAATCCAGAAATCATGCAACACGATTTAAACTAACCAAAATCAATATCAAACACCCACATTGACTCTAAACAAAGCTCTGAACACGAATCTAGGGTCAAAACCAACAAAACAACTCGGAATCACCCTAAATCGACCAAAATCGAAGCTAACCCTAACTCAACCAATGCATCATCAAATAGGATGATTCAAAGCTTGAATCATGTTCCCTTAACCTCAAACAACTCAGAGCTAATAACCCTAAACATCCATTAACTCAGAATCATCCCAAAAATGCAAACCCAAATGTAAACTCGACTTAAAGCATGAATCCGAATATAAAGACATGAAATGAATGAAATAAAGAGATTAGATGTGCAATCTTACCTCTAGAAATGAAATGGGAACAATGTGGACAACAGGAATGCATTTCGCACTGATTTGAGTGAGAGAGTGACAAAAATGAGGTCAGAGAAATGAAAGAGTCGGGTGGGGGTATTTATAGACCCATGCCCAAAACAGTGCCTTCACTCAAGTAACCGCCTTGTATCACTCGAGTGACGCCCTTCTTACTTAAGTAACACATCATGTTACTCGAGTAACAACTTTCCTAGGTGTTCTTCATGTTCATCCAAGAACACGACTTACTCGAGTAACACAGAAGCTTACTCGAGTAATCCATACCTCAGCTCACTCGAGTAACGCACGAATGCTTACTCGAGTAACACCTCTCACAAACATCAATCTTCAACTCCACACTTGTATCAATCAAGATTGAAACGGAACCAAACAGAAGACTACAAAGAGCCTTACGGGAATCAGACTGGGGTATTACATACTTTCCTCCTCAAAAGAAATTGATCCCCAAACTTCAAAACTAACAAAACAAAGCTGAGACCAACCATAATCTCGAGAACAAAAATCAAATCAAAACTCGACTAATAGCCGCAACATGTAGAGGGTGTGTAACCAACACATGGCCAACGCACAGACATGCAGACGCAATGCAATAATGCAAAGACAAATATCAATCAGACAAACCTATAGATTAACAAAGTCAAACAAATGCGGATATTTGCACCTCATCTCATCCTCGGCCTCCTAAGTGGCATCCTCAACTAAATGATGCTACCAAATCACTTTCACAGAAGCAATCTCTTTGTTCTGGAGTCTCTTGACCTGACGGTCAACGATTCTCATCGGAACCTCATCATATGACAAATATGATCTGAGCTCAACTGACTGTGGAGCCAAAACATACCACGGATCAGAGATATACTTTCTCAGAAGCGAAACATAGAAGACTGGATAAACTGAAGCAAACTGAGGCGGTAACGCTAACTCATAAGCCACGGCTCCAACTCGGTCGATAACCTCAAATGGAACAATGTACCTCAGGCTCAACTTGCCCTTCTTCCCGAATCTCATAACACCTTTCATAGGTGATACCTTCAGGAATACATGGTCACCAACCTCAAATTTCAAATGCTTACGCTTAAAATCAGCGTAACTCTTCTGATGACTGTGAGCAATCTGAATCCACTGCTGAATCAGTATGACTTTCTTAGTAGTCTCTCAAATAAGATTTGGCCTCAAGGGCTCTCTCTCTCTGACCTCTGCCCAATATAACAGAGATATACACTTCCTACCATATAGAGCTTCATACGGTGCCATCTCGATACTCGAGTGGTACGAATTATTGTATGCAAACTCTACCAATGGAAAATGGGAATCCCAAATCCTAGCAAAATCCACTACACACACTCTCAACATATCCTCAAAAATCTGAATCATCCGCTCAGACTGACTATCAGTTTGTGGATGAAAAATTGTGCTGGAATTCAAATGAGTACCCAATTCTTCCTGCAGTTTACGCCAAAACTGCGATGTAAACTGAGGACCTCTGTCAGACACTATGGAAACAGGTACACCATGAAGACATACAATTCTCTCAATATATGTCGTCTTGACAGGCAGAAAATGAGATGACTTAGTCAATCGGTCTATGATGACCCAAATAGAATCATATCCAGACGATGTCCTCGGTAATCCAACTAAAAAGTCTATCGTGATATGATCACACTTCTACTCCAGAAGTTGTAACTGCTGCATCAAACCAAAAGGACGTTGATGTTCAAACTTAACCTGTTGACAAGTCAAATATCGACTAACAAATTTAGCTATATCCTTCTTCATCCCTGACCACCAATAGTATTCAAGAAGATCCCGATACATCTTAATGTATCTTGGGTGAACTGAATAAATAGAGCTATGACCCTCAGTCATAATCTCCTCATTCAACCCACCAGAAGATGGTACGCACAACCTTAACCCAAACCACAAAACTCTTGAATCATCAATGTTGAACCCTGACACCTCAAATGCCTCAACCTTTTCAATCAAACCCTAAATCTCAGTATCCTCCTTCTGAGCTTCACAGATTCGATCTAACAAAATAGGTCTCGCTTCAACGTGACCAAGCAATAATCCAGAATCATCAAACTGGAATGCAAATCCAATCCTCATCAAACTCTGCCAATCTGACACTGCTGGTCGCCTCTCGACTACAATGTGAACCAAAATTCCCATCGACTTTCTACTCAAAGCATTGACAACAACATTAGCCTTACCAAGATGATATGATATCGAGCAATCATAATCCTTCAATAGCTCTAGCCAACGTTTCTGCCTCAGATTCAAATCTCGCTATCCAAAAATGTACTTCAGACCCTTATGATCTGTAAAGATCTCAAAATTCTGTTTGTACAAATAGTGTTGTCAAATCTTGAGCGCGAACACTACTGCTGCTAACTCCAAATCATGAGTCGAATATTTTTGCTCATGCCTCTTAAGTTGTCTCAATACACACCCTAGGCCAACTCTAGACGTGTCGTAATACATAGTGAAACCTTCATATCCTGATGGCAAAACTAACACAGACGCAATAGTCAAACATCCTTTCAACTTCCTGAAACTGTCCTCACATCTGTCGGACCAAACAAACTTGATTCCTTTATGAATCAATCGAGTCATAGGAGCTGCTATCCTCGAAAAATCTTGGATAAACCTCCTGTAGTATCCAGCCAAACCAAGAAAACTGTGAATCTCGTGGAGGTCTTAGGCCTCTCCCAATAGAGTATTGTCTTTACCTTCATCGGATCAACCATAATCCCATCTTTAGACACCACGTGTCCCAGAAATGTCACTTAATCAAGTCAAAACTCACACTTCGAGAACTTAGCATAAAGTTGATGTTCTCTCAACGCTTGTAAAATCGACCTCAAGTGATCCTCGTGCTCCTCTCTATTCTTGAAGTAGATCAATGTGTCGTCGATGAAGACAATCACAAATTGATCTAGATATGATCTGAACACCATATTTATCAAATCCATAAATGCCACAGGATCATTCGTCAAACCAAATGACATCACCAAAAACTCATAGCGTCCGTATCTAGTCCGAAATGCAGTCTTCAGAATGTCCTTACCTCGAATCCTCAACTGATGATATCCCGACCCCAAGTCGATCTTAGAAAATCATTGTGCACCCTGCAACTGGTCAAACAAATCATCTATCCTCAAAAGTGGATATCGATTCTTTACTGTTACCTTGTTCAGCTAACGGTAATCAATGCATATGTGAAGGCTAACATCCTTCTTCTTTACAAAAAAGACCGACGCTCCTAAGGTGAGACTCTCGGTCGAATAAATCCCTTGTCCAATAACTCTCTCAACCGAGTCTCCAACTCTTTCAGCTTTGCTGGAGCCATCCGATACAGAAGAATCGATATCAGATAGGTACCATGCTGAACCTCAATAGCAAACTCAATCTCGTGCTCTGGTGGAAGTCTTGGAAGCTCCTCTGAAAACACATCAGAAAACTCCCGCACCACTGGCACTTCGTCTAGTCTCAACTCTGAACTTTGCGACTCTGCGATACATATTCTCATATTCTCAGCTCTAACTGTTGATACATAACCTCGAACCACATTGTCTCACTCACCCTGATAACAGAACTTCATCTGACCATGTCGTCAAAAACATACCCTATTGGCAAAATAATCCAAAGTAGCGTGCCAAGTAGAAAGAAAATCCATACCGAGTATCACATCAAACTCTCCCATATCCAATATGGTAAGATCGGCAGTCAACTCGTGTCTCTTAAAGGTAATCACGCAATTCTGAACCTCGGAATCAACCATAATCTTGGCACCCAGGGCTAATGGAACTTCTAACAATCTGACTAGTGGTTGCATCACTAACTCAGCATGTTCAACAAAATATAGCGTGATGAATGAATAAGATGCTCCAAATTCAAATAAAACATAAGCAGGATAACCAGGTATGGATAGCGTACCAGTAACTACAACGTTCGAGGTCTGAGCCTCATAGCGAGTCAAATGATACACTCTGGTCTGCTCCCCTACAACAGAATTGCTCTGACAGATCTGCCCTCGACCTGAACCATGCCCAAACTAGCTACGACTCCCTGAAGCTGTCGCCCCTCTGCCAGACCCTTTGTCAGCTCTAGTGCTAGCAGTAACTGCACCTCTGACCACTGACTGCATAGTCTGTGATCCTGAACCATGATTTATCGAACACTTAGCCACCTTGTGTCCTGGCTGTCTGCAATGAAAATAAAGACATGTCGCCTTTGCATAAACTCCTGGGTGTCTCTTCCCACATGTCTCACAAGACAGATGTGGACCCCCAAAACTATGCCCTTCGGCAGGTCCAGATGGCAGTACCACACTTACAATCTGAGAAAGTTGACTTTGCCTCTGGCTTCTAGAGGAATACATGTGCCTCTGCTCAAGCTAACTGCTCTAACCTCGGCCCTGTTGGCCTTTAGAAGAACTCTCTGTCTTCGCCTTCTTGGGCTCCTTCGGACACCTCCCATCTTGATACTTCATACCCCTCGTAACCTATGTGATATGTGATACGATGGTATAGTTTTGAGTTGTCACCACTCTACTGATCTTGGTTAGCAAACCGTTAAAGAACTTCTTTGTCAAGACCTCCTCGCTGCGGGCCTCTGGCAGAGCATATCGACTCAACTCCTTGAATCGATCCTCATACTCTATCACTGACATACCGGGTTCTTGTTCAAACTCGATGAACTGATCTGTCTTCTTATCCCTTACACTCCAGGTAAGGACAGACAAAGTGAGTTCACTCTTGAACTCATCCCATGTGACAGCTCTACGTGGTCCCAAATCCTGACACCATCTGGTCGTTTGGCCATCCAACATAAATGTAGCAAGACAAATCCTCGTAGTATCATCTGTGAGCTCCATCACATCAAAGCACTTGTCCACATTAAATGTGAAGATCTCGGGATCCTCTCCCATCATCCCCGCAAATCTCGGCGGACTGAGCTTTAAGAATATGCTAAGACGAGACTTAGAATCTGTCAGTGATGCCTGAAAAGATACAACCATTGCTGGAGCAACAACTACCTTAGGTTGAGGTGGAGGAACTGCTGATGCCGCTGCTGATGGAATAGCCTGACCTCCGATAACCTGACCGGCTAACATAGCCTCTACCTGCAAAAGAACCTGGGTAAAGCGCATAAAAGCATCCATCAGACCTGCTGGCACTGCCTGCTGCTGAGACTGAGGTGTTAGAGCAGCAACCTCTGACACACTGTGTGCATTATGCTGATCATGCTGATTTGCGACAAAATAAGAGACGACCTCAACAGGAACACGTCTAGGCCTCCCTCGACCCCTACCGCGGCCTCTACCACGACGCTGATCCATAGCTACATGCAACAAACAGAATCGAATATGCAATGTCAATGCAAATAATCGCCACAGTACCAAATCAGAGAATCAAATGGCATACAAAAGAAAAATCAGACTGACTCAATCAAAGATACCTAAGCTCCATGCCAACCCTAGACTTATGAAACCTAGGGCTCTGATACCACCTTTGTCACCACCCATAGCGAGCCCGTGACCGGCGTATGAGGTGAACAGTCTGTAAGAGCCCGATCCATCTCGTACAAGCCTCAGAGATCAGAACAAATACCCAATCATTTAGATTATATAATATTTGTTAAAACATTTAATAATTGAAAACATAGCAAATGAAATATATATAAATAACTATATATCAAAAGCTATAACGTGGAATACAACGAAAGTCTCAAAACAAAAGACAAAGTGGCAACCCAGTAACCCAACTACATCCCGATGCAGAGCTCTATAAAACAAAAGACGAGCCCAGACAAAATGACATCACTACTCAAAAGATACCTCACTAGAGTCTGGATGCTGACAATTACCGAAGCTAAAATCTATGAACCTGTTCAATAGGAATCACATAAACAGAGAAACAAAGGGGGGTCAGGGCCCAGTGAGGAATAACACTCCAGATCGCCTCATACGTGCCTCACAAAGACTATTTTGAAAATAGTTTAAAACTACACATACAGATATAGTTTAACATATATATACACACACACACACACACACACTATCCATATGTAATAGCTTTTCAAAAAATTCTTTCGGAAAAGGGTTCGCATACAAAACAATCATAAACTCAGAGGCGTATAAAACGATTTTCGTTTTCAGAGTCAAATACATATACAAATATATGAGACAAAAGCAAAAGGCGTGCACGTGGCACTAACAACAAAGTATATGGACTCCGCCACAATTCATATCAAATCATATGTTGGATCAGAACATATGGTTATCGGCAACCATGATAGCTGAGTTTATCAAAGTGTTGGTATGACAAAGGTCATGTTTGACCCCGTAACAGTAGGTGTCCCATATCAGAAAACAAAAGTATACTAATATATAGTATCAAAACAGAGTATGCATAGAAACATCAAAATCAGCGGAGATATATATAGTACATATATATCAATTTCAAAGTAGAGTCCTGATTAATACACATAATCAGTTTATCATTAGTCAATCTTTAGATTAGTCAAATTTCAGAATAAGTGTTATACACAACATAAAATATATACAGTTCGAGACACAGTCTATGTGTCTGAAGCTGCTGCTATTCACTCACCTAGAAGTCCAAGTGCAAACACCCTTCAGGCCCCACTAGTCGGTGGTTGGTCTCTCGGACACGAACAGGAAGCTGAACAAAGCAAACATATATATATCCACAGATATATCAGAAGCAAACTCAAATGCGGTACTGTGGCAATACCATATGCATGAAGTACAGATGCAGATGCAGACTCTCTAAAGACCCCAAATGATCCATAACGAATGATAACCTATCACTCTGGATCCAAAATACAAAATCTACATAAAATTATAGACTGGTCCTCGACCAGTGCAAAATAATGTTTTAATCCTCGAGACTTGATAAATTACAAAATAGTCCTCTGACTATACTAGGATAGCTAACTAATTTTTTCAAGTAGTCAGAATCCCCAAAAGAGTCCCTGAACTCTCAGAAATCGACAAAATACAAAATTACAAAACGAGTCACAAAGGACCCATCTTACTCGAGTAACACACTTGCTTACTCAAGTAAAACACCTATCATCTTACTCGAGTAAGCCATACATGGTCGCTCGAGTAAGACAACCTTTCTCTCATTCGGGTAAGCCACATCAGTCATTCGAGTGAGACGAAGCTCCTCTTACTCGAGTAATCAAGGACGTTAATCGAGTAAGCCATGATCTAGACGACCCAAAAATCATGCAACATGATTTAAACAGACTAAAATCAATACCAAACACCCACATTGACTCTAAACAAAGCCCTGAACATGAATCTAGAGTCAAAACCAACAAAGTAACTCAAAATCACCCTAAATCAACCAAAATCGAAGCTAACCCTAACTCAACCAATGCCTCATCAAATAGGATGATGTAAAGCTTGAATTATGTTCTCTTAACCTCAAACAACTCAGAGCTAACAACCTTAAGCATCCATTAACTCAGAATCATCCTGAAAATGCAAACCCAAATGCAAACTCGACCTAAAGCATGAATTCGAATATAAAGACATGAAATGAGTGAAATAAAGAGATTAGATGAGTAATCTTACCTCTAGAAATGAAATGGAAACAATGTAAGGCAACATGAACGTGTTTTGCACTGATTTGAGTGAGAGAGTGACGTAAATGAGGTAAGAGAAATGAAAGAGTCGAGTGGGGGTATTTATAGACCCCTGCCCAAAATAGTGTCTTCACTCGAGTAACCGGCTTGCATCACTCGAGTGACACCTTGATTACTTGAGTAATACATCATGTTACTCGAGTAACACCTTTCCCAGGTGTTATTCATGTTCATCTAAGAACTCGACTTACTCGAGTAACATCTTTCCCAGGTGTTCTTCATGTTCATCCAAGAACACGGCTTACTCGAGTAACACTGAAGCTTACTCGAGAAACACAGAAGCTTATTTGAGTAATCCACACCTCAACTCACTCGAGTAATGCACGAATGCTTACTCGAGTAACACACGAATGCTTATTCGAATAACACCTCTCACAAACATCAATCCTCAACTCCACACTCGTATCGATCAAAATCGAAACATAACCAAACGAAAGACTACAGATAGCCTTACCAGAATCAGACTGGGGTATTACACAGAACATACAAGTATTAGTTTTATAACTTGCTTATACTATATTTTTAACTTGTATATACTATATTTATGTTTTGTTTATGATTTGTTTATACTATATTTGTAACTTGTATATCTTTTATAGAGATACAGAACATACAAGTATTAGTGTTACATCTTATTTATGCTATATTTGTAACTTATATATACTATATTTATGACTTGTTTATTCTATGTTTGTAACTTTTATATCTTTCATAAAGATGCATAACATACAAATATTAGTTTTATAACTTATTTATACTATGTTTGTAATTTGTATATACAATATTTATACAATATACAAGTATAAATAATGCATATAAACAACATATATATAAGTACGTTAAAATGTAATTTAGAAATTCTATTGACACGCTCTTAATATCGAAAATTGGGATGATGAATCTGTAATATCAATTTTTGATCTCTGTAATTGCGTAAAAAGCCCTACATATAATGGCCCAAATTCATAAATCCCACTTCCAATAGTTTAAGAAGATATTCAAAATTTCAACCGTACATATTCATCTTTATAAATTACAAATTCATCATCGTTTAAAACTTGTTTAAAATCTATTTATTGTATATTTGTTTAAAATTAGTTTAAAGGTTATTTATCACTTGTTTTGAACTTATTTAGATTCAATTAATGTTTAGATATACGATTAATATATATCTTCAATATATTTTATAACATGTTATCTTATTTAAAATTTGTTTGAAACTTGTTTAGTATCTATTTATTGTATATTTGTTTATAACTTGTTTAAAAGTTGTTTAGAACTTATTTAAATTTCATTAATGTGTAAATATACTTTTAATATATATCTTCAATATATTTTATAACACATTATCTTGTTTAAATTTTGTTTAAAGTTTGTTTAAAATTTATTTAATATCAGTTCATTATATATTTGTTTATAACTTGTTTAAAGGTTGTTTAAGACTTATTTGTCGTGAATTTGAAAATATGGAATCATGTATAAGAAAAATCACACTGTGAATCAATAATTATAGGAAGTGAATCTGTAATAAATATATCATGCTGGATGAAAGAAATATTATAAGCTAATGCAGCTAAACTGCATAATTTACTCTAAATATATCCACTGATTCGTTAAGTGTCGACAACGATCCAATTGAAAGGCTCATTCATCCAGACTCACCGGCTATTGGCCGAACACATAACTTGCCTCGTGAACTTGCACTTAATATCCTCCAAGCCCCCTCAACTTTTAAAATCTTCTATTAGCCCACTCAATTTTCACAAGCCGAGCTAATAACCCAAAAAAATAACTCTGATAGAAATTTTGTACACATCAGCTAAGGTGGTGACATGGCTGCCACCAAAAATGATGATGAAGCAAGTGGCAACTTAAACAATCATTCTAACACAAAGGAAAACCAGGATAGCGTTACGATGTTTATCCGTACTGATTTAAGCATTCACTCGATCTCAACTGTAACGGAAACATTTAATCGTGATAGCGTCACGATGTCTATACTCATTTTTTTTTATGTATCCATTGTGCTTGGGAAGTGACCAAAGGCTTTGATTGAGTTAAAAACATAATGTTTTGATTAATTTTTAGGTATTGGATTAGGATGAGCAGTGATATGTTGTGTGCGACACTATTGGTTCTTTTAAGCTTTTGGGAGGCAAGTTCACATTCGGCTCATCCTTTGTCCAGAATTGTCGTTCGTACGACAACATTTGCTTTTAATAACAATGCTTATGTTAAAGCCTTTTCAGTGATATCATTATTTTGGTATTTTTCTTTTCTTTATATATGGTGGTGTTGTTATTGCAGAATTTGGGTATTAATTCATTTATAGTTTTAGATTGTTAATGTTGACCAGGGAATTATGATTCTGAAGGTATGTTTATACCAATGAGAATTACTCTTTAACTAGAATCAAACTGGTCCAGAATTTGGATGGACTACTCCGGTCCATAATTACTATGTTACTTTTGTTCTACGTAGCTACACGATTACTATGACTCAAACTATGCCCTCCAAGATTTTTGAGTTTGCCCGGAGGATAGTCCGTTGCATGCCCTGTGATCAGGCTAATTTCGCGGTTGAATGATCTAATAGAACCTGCGTTTTTTTTATGGTCGTGGTTTGGTGATGATGCAGTGTTTGATTATCTAACGATGACGACAGAAATGGACTCCTATGACCATCTCCTAGAGGATAACACACTTGGCCTCTACCACATTACCTGTTCCGGCTACCAGATTCGAACTTGGTTAACGCACGAATGCTACCGTCGCTGACCGATAAATCGTCGACATCATTAACTCCAACCCCACCAACCAACTCATCTTTATCAATCTAGACATTGAGTGGCGACCCAACTCTATTCGACTTTGATAGAATCCACTCTCAACTCTTCAACTTGTCTAATTTATCAGATTGTTCATATGCCCTGGATTCCAGAATATCTGAAGGATTTTCTTCAATAAGAAGGTTATATTTTCAGGGGTTGGTATAGATAACGACGTGGAAAAGTTAAGGTGGATTATGAGTTAAATGTAGGGAATGCATTGGATTTGGTAAAGTTTGCGGCGGAGACAAAGGGGATGCAGGGGTTGAAGAATGTTGAATTGAAGGATCTAGCTTTGAAGTGTCTGAAGTTGAAATTTGAGGAGGTAAAACAAGTAAATTGAGTGAGTGGAATGACATGTGGTTGAACTATGAGCAGATTGAGTATGCTTGTATCTATGCTTTCGTAAATTGCGCAAAATTTGAAGATTGCAGATGTTACTCTCTCTATTTCTGTTTATGCTCTATTGTTATGATTCTTTGATTGAAAATTTCCTTGCAGATTCCAACTTCTTAATTTCTCTGTAATTTCTATTCTCCTCTCTTTTTTCCTTATCATTTCTTTCCGTGATTACAAACCACTACACTACTACTAACAATCAGGCTTCTTTTTGAGATAATAACTGTAGGTTCACATCTTTTCGTCACCGTGCAATGGCCCTTTATTCATATTGCTCTCAAAGAAAGTTGAAACACCATAGCACATTCAAGATAAATCCTTCTTTCAACCACAAATTAATGAAGGAAACCGAGAGGGGAAAGACACTATAAGTTGAACCAACAAGGCACGGTGATCATTTAATGTTTCAGAAAATTAAATAGACCGGAACAATTACATAATTAATGTGCAATTTTCTACTCTAAATATGTTAATAAGCACTAACTAGAATTAAAAAATGATAGTTTTAACAGTTTAATACATTTAATTCCATAAGTTTTTTCCGTTTATATCGTATAACTAAATGTGTTGGTAATTAATGAATTAGTTAAAAAAAATTAAATAAGGACAAATCTGTAACTTTACTAATAATAAATGCAAAAAAAAAAAAAGTGTGTATATGTTTTGGAACATCCTAAATAAAAAGTATGTCTATCAAATTGAGACGGAAGGAGTATAATATTAATATACAGTGGAAGTGATGGCAGCCCAAAACAATCTTCTTCGGCTTTGACATTGTTTGGTTTTCGCCTTCGTGAAGCTCTTTACAAGGCCGAGTTACAACAAATGGATTGCAAAATTGGTGAACTAGTGACTACTACCTTCATCTAAATTTCTCTCAATATCTACAAGCGAAGGATGGTTCGAATTGTGTCGCAGAGATTTTGAATTGTCTGTTCCTCTTGAGTCACTTGCAACTCTTGGAGCGGCATCTCTTCGTAGCACCTGCAACCCACATTCAATTCACGCCAGCCATAAACAAATGAGTACAAGGAATTCACTGAAATCCACCATCTATAATGGAAATCCGAATCGAGTTTTCCAGCAATCATAGTTTCTTTTGGTATTTTGACATTTAAGCTCTCAAATTTAATGCATTTATACATATGTTGGCATGGTATTCGTTAAGCTTGATGTTATTTCAAGGATGCAACGTCTGTACAAGTTAATACAGAAAAGATGTGGTCTGATAAGAAAATCAGTCTTACGTTTTATGGTAGGCCAAAGCTTGTACTAGATTCAATAGAGTTGAACTTGACGTTAGCCTTTGATAAACACTTGGAGGAAGAGGCATCTGCAAGACAAAGGAATTAAAGAAGAAAAATACACCGTCAAACTTCATTTTTCTCAAAGATTAATAGAGAGACGGGGACAGAAGGATGTATAACCTCATTTTGTGCCCTTCGGCCTTTTTTAGACAGCCCTTCCCCGGTAAAAAGCTCTTGGAGTGATTCCACAGCTATAGTTCCACTATTATCTTGTTGCAGCCCCCCAGGCAAATTTTCTGACAAGAGAGCAATAGGGGATATGTCTGTTGCCTTCAAGAATGGAATCGGCACTGTATTACCAGCAGCATATATTGACCAAAGCTGCAAAAGGAAGGATTTCTGGTAAGTGACCATGGAATTTAAAACTATGCCTGCAATTAACTCTTTAGTCACTTTTGAAAGAATTTTCAATAAAAAGATGGACATGAACAATTAAGAAATAAATTAACCTTGTCTTGCAATGCAAAGGCTTTTCTGCTGACAGTTTCATTCTTCAAAGTGGATGTTCCCCTACCGCCACCACCAGCGACCCTTGCCTGAGTTATATTTTTCTTGAGATTTTGCTTGGTAGTGCCTGAAATTGAAATTGAAGGAGCCTGTATAGTCTGTGATACATGCGATTCTCCTCCCATAATGTTGTTTGCAGCAGCAACTCTTGCATTATCCACCCTAATAAACCATGGAATGAAAAACAACAATGATGAGTAAACAATATCAGATCTAAGCGAGGCATAACAGAATGACCAACTTATTAAAGCAGCACACTATATCCCAAATAACAAACATACAATTTATTGACAAAATTACCAAGCCTAATTACACATAGGAAAAATAATTTAATCAAGTAACAATAAAATTACATTCATCTTCCCTTTTCATTCATGCAGGTGTGCAAGTGTGCGTGCGATCACACACGTGTGTGTGTATGAGAGAGAGAGTGAGAGAAGCAAGAAATGGTTTAATTACATGTGAAACAATCACAAATAGAATACAACAGAAGTACCAGGGCTCAGCAGATTTGCCTTCTGCACCACTGATAGAGGGGCCTTTATCATGTTCAGTATCTTGTAAGGGTTGTCTTGTATTATAAAGGTCTACATGTGATACTGTTTCCTCCACTTTCTCCGCTCCATGAACCACAACAGTCCCAAAGTCACCTGTATATGCTATGTTAGGAAAGAGTGACTGGATGAAATACAAAAAAATTATCTGCTTACCCTAAAGAACTAGTGTGTTTGTGAAAGAGTTAATCAAGCTCAACATAATGCTTGCAGGATGATAAAATGTATATGCATAAAAAAAGTATCATACAAGGATGGGTTATATCACCTGGCAATGTCTTACAAGTGAAAAATAATACATCACTGCAAGTGAAAGTGATGCAATCAAAACCAATTTATATCAAATCCAAAAGAAGCCAGCTTTGGTATATTTGCATTAATTTTTGAGGCATAGTTCATGTGTCCCCACTTTGGCCAAATATAAGTTGGTACTTGATAGAACAACTAGCGATGCCCTATCTGGTTGTCAAATGCATTCACATCCCCTCACACTCCAAATTAATTGCAATACAAGAAAATACCTTCACCCGTTCCCGCACCATCTGAAGTGCTAGGTATTTGATTTGAAACCTGCAATGGCTTTGATGGAACAGTGTCTCCATAATCCTCATTCAATTGTGGACCTACTGGTGGCTGGTTTCAATAAATAGCATTCAGAAAAGAAGAATGATCAGTTAAAAAAATTCAACTGTAAACTTACTTCAGATACATCTAAGTCAAGGTTTTGTGATTGTAGCGCCATTGCAGCTCTAATTTTCCTGGCACTTTCAATCTTTGGCAGCATTGATGAGGCTCCAACTTTGCACTTTTGAATGAATTTGTGCTTTATTCCAAATAG
>CAODLS011412491.1:0-14239 GCA_948243855.1 Flueggea neowawraea | reverse complement strand
GGGACCTAGCACAATGACTTTCCAAGTTTCTATATCATAGAATTGAAGAAAAATCGTCATCTTTTTCTTCCAAGAGTTAAAGTTAGAGCCATCAAAGAATGGAGGACGATTTACCGCATAACTTTCGACATGAGTTCCGATATTCAAAGCCATCCC
Organism: Flueggea neowawraea; assembly: GCA_948243855.1. Taxonomy (NCBI): domain Eukaryota; kingdom Viridiplantae; phylum Streptophyta; class Magnoliopsida; order Malpighiales; family Phyllanthaceae; genus Flueggea; species Flueggea neowawraea. The sequence goes on along the minus strand of CAODLS011412491.1, from coordinate 14,083 downwards.
AGATCTTTGACTCTTCGGATGTTAAGCCGCTTCAAATAAGAACCCAAAGCTCTGATACCAATTGTAGAGTCAATAATCACACTAGAAGGGGGTTGAATAGTGTGGTAATAGAAGCTTTGAATTTTCTTCAAAAATAAGTGCGATAAGAGAAAGAACATCAAGAACTTATAGTGGTTCGGCCAACTCGATGCCTACATCCACTACCTAAGTATCACCACTTAGGATTTTCACTATCAATCTTCTCAAACATTACAACTTCACTTTCTAGCTAAGTGAGAACTCTTACAAGGTTCTTGATTCCGGTTTAAGAACAAAGACCAATCTAAGGATCTACCCTTGATCCCACTCACAATCACTCTTTTAGATGTGTTCTCAAACACTCACCAACAGATTATAAGCTAGTGATACAAGCAAATGAAGAATGAAATTGAAGAACAAATACAATTATATCAATAAATGAGAAATTTAATGCTTTGATGCTTGGTAGTTATAAGAATTCAATGCTCAGATGTTTTGTTAGTTGTTTCTTGCCTCCCAAGCATGTATTATACTTCTCTCTTGATTTCAGATCGTTGTGGGGTGTATAGTAGCTGTTGTGGTATTAAATGGGTCGCATTTAATACACTGTCAGAGTCTTCTCACGTACGTCACACAAATCTTACGTACGTTACCTGACTTAATGTTCATCACACGTACGTGATAAGTACATTCACTTACATTGATCTTAGCAAATCCCCAGTTCACGTACGTTAATAACAACTGACGTACGTGACTTCTATGTCTGAACCATTCAATAGCTTCTGTTTTCAATTCGGAGCATCTCGCATACTTGAAACTCAATCTCACGTACTTTGGATCAATGTGACGTACGTGAATTTTTATGCTTGCGTACGCAAACGATCGACACTTGACCGTTGCTTCAACTGTTTGTCTCGATCCGCGTGAAATTCAAACAAATATGCTCTAAACTGAAATCTTCATTTTGTCTTGTATGTCTAATGTACGTGACTTCTAATGTCACACGTACGTATAGCATCATGCCTTTAATTGATTAAAGACTTCAATTCTCCTGCTTTAATTCTGATAGTATTTCACGTACTTTTGATATTTCTCACGTATGTGACATTCTCTGACGTACGTGAACACTGTCTAACGTACGTGATGATCACTTCTTCTATCTTCCAGTAGCTTCTGTTTCAGGTCACAGTCGAACTCACGTACTTGAGATGACACTGACGTACGTGACATGCACACACATACGTGAATCTTCCTTAGGTCAAATTCTACAGTTTGTTCATCATTAAAACTTAGAGAAATCTCAATGTTGACCACCCTTGGTCCAACAGTATAACATGCAACCTACGTCACATCATTCACAATGTACGTCCATCAAGCCCTAACATACATTATATGACTTCTAGAGGCTACGAATCTAACACACAAGTCACAACGTACGTCTTGATGTTGCCAACGTACGTTATACCCATTCTCAACGTACGTCTTGCCCAAAAGGACATACGTTGATCATCCTTCTCCAGAATTCCAGATAACGCACGTCTTGATGAGATACAATGTACGTTGTCTACACTCAGGCCTCCCAAATCAACGTTAATCGCTCCCAAACTTGTTCCAGATCATTCCTGAGACTTAGCAACATCAAACCTAACATAATTATCACCATTTAAATTCAGAGATCATCAATCAAAACTCTAAATCTCCTCGAGATCAAATCAACCCAAGTCAGATATCTATGGAAATCCTAACTGAGACGAGCGGGTATTACAGGTTCACCCATCATAGGTGGACCACTTTTTCCAGCATATGTCAAGAATGAAACTAAATGCTTTATTTTAGACACTCAAGACCGATATTTTTGAGTTTTTATCCTATTAATATTTAGTTGTCTATAGTTGTTTTTTTTATTAAATATAATAATTATGTGTTATTTTTTGTTGGTTTATTTTTGAATAAAAAAGTGATGTGCACAAAAAATAAAATCAAACAACTGACACTTATTTTAAAAAAAATCAAAATAAAATATAAATAGAGTAAAAACAAAATAAAAACAATGTGTTATTTTTTATTGGTTTTAGTTTTTGTTTTATTTTTTTTTTCAACTAAAAAATATGGCATGTATAAAAAATTAATAAAATCAAATAATTTTGAGTTCATTGGAAAAAAAAAATAAACTCAAAACAAAATAAAAAAAAAAAAATAATGAAAACAAAATATAAACAACCATTAAACAAAGGAAAAAAACATAACAAAAAAAAGGTCCAAACAAAATGTAAACATTGTAATTTTGAAAAAAAAAAATAGCACCAAGTGTAATTTTTTTTAAAAATAACTTGTATTTTAAATTTCAAGGCCACGCAACTGTAAATTTGAACGTTTTGCTCCCTAAAGATAAAATTAACCCTTTTAGTGATGTTGTAAGAATGAGTCCAAGCCTAAACATAAAATTTGTTGGGCCAAATACATATACACGTGGTCCAGATTTATCAATTGCGAATTTACGCAGCCCACTTTTAATATTTTAAGCAAAAATTCAAAATTTTTATCACACGAATCCAACTTTATAAATTATAGATTCACGGTTGTTTAGGACTTGTTTAAAATCTGTTCATTGTATATTTGTTTAAAACTTGTTTAAAGGTTGTTTAGGACTTCTTTAAAACTTGTTTAAATTATATTAATGTTTAAATATACAATTAATATATATATCTTCAACATATTTTATAATTGTTAGCTTGTTTAGAATTTGTTTAGTATTTGTTCATTGTATATTTATTTTTAATTTGTTTAAAGGTTGTTTAAGAGTTGTTTATATTATATTATGTTTAAATATACGATTATATATCTTCAACATATTTTATAACAGGTTAGTTTGTTTAAAACTTGTTTATAATTTATATAGTATCTGTTCATTGTTGATATAACATGGGTAAGAAACACCATTAAGAATATTTAACTTCGAGTTGTAACGGGAATGTTACAACTCACTATCAATGAGAGATGTTACGAAACAGTAATACTCATTAAATTGTCTCTCTATAAATAGACATCAAGGACAACTTGTCAAGGTACACTTTATTCACTATACACACTGATACTCTGTCAAAATGATTATTGACTTGAGCGTCAGAGATTCTCTCGGGGAGCAACCTGACCTAATTGTGATTTGTGTTTTTAGGTTTTATGGTGTCGTTCACAGTTCACAATTGTTCATGTTTTCATTGTTATTGTTGTTTGAGTTTTGAGACAACAACAATTAGCGTCGTCTGTGAGAAAACTGAACGAAAAGCCTTGCTCATCCATACATTTAAGAAGTTCATCAACAACATCTACAACATTCATCATGGTGTAAACATCTTACCATCAAGTCGGACATCATGAGGAGAAGACGAGAGAAATTGGTGCCAAAGTTGAAGTGGAAGCATCGACAACCATCATCCTTACTATTCCATTTATCGATTACGAGACGTTAAGAAATCAAAATGAGGAGAACCAGAAAGATCTAGGCGAGATAGCAGTCTTGTTCCAGCAGTTTCTTTATCAAGAGGTCCTTTCACCCATCTTGCGCGCCTATGCTCGAAGTGGAGAAGTGACGAAAATACATGATGTTGCATAAAAAAGCCATCATCAACTTCCTCAAGTTCTAGAACATCAAAATCCTCCACCACGACAAGAGCACTACGATGCCCTTGTGCCTGAAGCTCGAATAGAGATAAGAACTATCCTGAAGTGGTGGAGAGAACTTGCAAGGGATGTCCTAAGGCTCATCTAAGGAAGATATAAGCAAAGCATCAATCCTCATTGAATATCAGAGAACTTACAGACATGAAGAAGACCATCGAAGAGGTCCTCAAATAGAGGAAGCTAGTGTCGTAAAGGAGGAGCAACAATGGGTGTAAGCTATGTTCGCTAAGGAGGTCATAGGAAAGCCACTCCCTTCGACGTTCAAGATGTCGCGACTACCAGCTTTTTTGGGAAATAAGGACCCGTACAAGCACATCTAGAATTATAAAGCAATCATGCTTCTACATGGATGGGGGGATGCCATAATGTGTCATGCATTAACGATTATGCTGAAAGACCATACTTGCTCTTGGTTCAACGGGTTGAAGGATGAATTATTTTCTTACTTTGAACAGCTCCAAAAGGAGTTCATCAACACATTCATCATTAATAGCAAGAGGAAAAATGATGCAATGTATAGATTCAAGAATCCTACTCTTGATGTTCAAGATCTACATATTGGAATGGCGGTGGAAGCAATGCTACAAGGGATGTAATCAGTGCAACTGCAGGAGTCATTGTCTCTTCATCAACCAAAGACCTTGGTCAACCTCTTTGTTCATGCTAACAAGTACACATGCAAGTCGAGGTCATGAAAATAGTAGGAACCAAAAATGATAACGATAAAAAGCATAAGGATAAGGATGGTGAACTATCATGAGAGAAGAAAAAAAGGGAATATGGAGGAGTTGAAAGAGTCACCTAAGATTATGTTCACCCACTCCACCCCTTTGACGGAATTCAGATCCAACATGTTAGCCGTTATCGAGAGGTTGGGACTTCTTGAGTTCCCTCAGATGACATATAAGCCAGTAGGAAGAAATGTAAAAGCTTATTGTCGATTTCATTCAACTAATGGACATTCCACAAAGAAGTGTTAAGAGCTAAAAAATCAAATTGAGACCTTGATTTGAGAAGGGCACTTGGACAGATTTGCTTATGCTGAAGCATGGAGAGAGGATCCTATGGGCCAAACGAGGCAATGAAAGAGGAATGATGATCGCATAGGTGATCAAGATAGAATGAATGAGAGACATACTTTTCTCTTAGATAATGAGCTCGCTGGACCAGCTATTAATTAAGAATATTGTCTCTCGAAACATTGGGCTTTGATCATTGGGTATACTTTTGATGGTGATAAAAGTTGAATTCTTTTTGCTGACTTTCTCTTGTGTAACTTGTTGTTTTTGAATAGTTGGCATGCTTATTTTTCATCTCTTATGCATAATGACCATCTTTATGAAAGAAAAACGAGTTAAGGCGAGCTTGGTACTTAGCCACACAAAACAAAAAGCTCCTACAAGAAACTGGGCTAATGTAACAAAAAAGTGCTAGAACGTAGCGTCAGTCTAAAGGTCGATAAATTGGCCCCTCATCATCAACGCACAAAGAACCATATTGAAACCGCTTCGTAGTAACATGAGTGGAAAAGCTAACAAGAAATCGAGCTCTCACCATTTACATGCGCGGTAAAGTATAAGAAGTTGTTAACTACTAAGTGTCACGACCCAATAATCGGGTCGTGGTTGGCATACAAGATGAACCATCTGAGAAAGCCTAGTCCATCTCGTACAAGTCTCATAGTACATAACTTAAACCAAAAATCTATAACCCAATAATTATTAAACGATAGATAAATAGAAATTAGGTTTATTTTAAAAATATAGAATTTAAAAGTAAAATTTACTAAATTTAAAAGAGTAACAAAATATTAATATACAAAAAATATTTATAAATAAATTCAATTAACAACATATTTATAGACAACCATACAAAACCAACAAAACCTACACCCACAAGTATCTTGGTGTGGAGCAACTACTAACAAAAGACAAATTAGGACCCGAACAAAAGGGTACTTACTACTGATCTGAATGCCTCATTGAGCGAGGAAAGCTAGATGAACACTATCCACAAAATCACCTTAAAAATAAAATAAAACAAACAAGGAAAATAAAAGAAACGGGTCAAAACCCACTGAGAGATAACACTCCAGATCGCCTCATACGTGCCTCACAAAGACCGTTTTAAAAATAGTTTCAGAAAGATACCACATACAAATGTAGAGTCAAATAATAATATAATACATTCTGATAAATAAAAATAATAGTTCAAAATTCATTTCGAAATACTTCGCAAAAAAAGCATACAACAGACAAACAAACAGTTCAAAGTAAATAAATAAATAAGTAAACAAATAATTTAGATAAAATATTTTATTTCCAAAATATTTACTAAGAATAAAACATTTAAAAACTTGACAGAATCAAAATCAGAAAAAATGAGTCAAAATAAATAGATAGTTAAATATGTAATAATTTTTAGAATACATTTGCTAAAACATTTACATCCAGAGTAAATAGCATACAGTCAGGCTTCAATATATATATATATATATATAGATAAATCGTTTGGCAGAATAAGACAATGAGACTAGATACAGATAGATCGTCTGGCAGATAAAGATGGACTTTTGCCACTTGAAGATAACTCACATGTTCTTGCGTTGAGCACACGACCAACCCTAGTAACTAAACCTTCACAATGATATACCAAATGCTACATCTACCCATGCAGCACAGATGTCCCAAACCATAATAATTCAAGCAGTCAGACATGCAAAACAGACATAGATATATATATATATATATATATATATATATATATATAGAAAATATATCCACTTTCCAAAATCAAATACTTAATAGAAAATATTTTCAAATTTCTAAACAGAATATTTATATAAAAAATATACTGATACTCAAACATAAAAATTATTACAGAAGAGCACAGTGAATTTTAGAAATATAAATAATAATAGCAAATGAGCATACAAAGCAGAAGTTATTTTGCAGAAAACATATTTTTAATATTTATATATATATATATATATATATATATATAAAATCAGAAACAAAATATTAAATATTTTCTACATAAAATATCTTAAAACAAAACAGAATTTAGTTACTTTTTTAGGGCAAAATATTTATTACAGAAAATACATTTAAACACAGAAGCAGAATACAAATTTCAAAAAAAATTATACTTAAATCCAGACATATCAAAAATATATAATTTTCAAAGACACAGCTTATGTGTCTAAAGCTGTCATCGCACTCACCTGGATATTCAAGTTGATAATTCAGTCAAGTACCACTAGTAGGTGGCAAATCTTGCTGGCAAAAATGAGAAGCTGAAACAGATACAAATCAGACGAGATCAAAATATGATATTGGTACTGTAACAATACTAAATGTATGAAATGCAAATGTAAATGCAGACACCCGCTTGATGTCAAAAAATCTATTTTAATTGAAAATCTATCGCTCTCGTCTCGAAAATCGGATTTTATATAAAATTATAATTTAGTCCCTCAATTTTGTAAAATTATCATTTAGTCCTTAAGACCTTGAAAACTTATAAATTAGTCGCCAATCTTTTTAGAATTATTAATTCTCTAGATATTTCAAAATTATAAGTTGATCCTTCTATTTTCTGAAATTACAAATCTTACCTAAATTTTCTTAAAATTACAAATCAATTCCTAATTATCCCGAATTTATAAATTGACCTTAATTATGTATAGTATCAGGTCATGCCCTCTAACTATCCATAATCAAAAAAATTATGTTTTTAATCCTTTTGATAGCAAATGACACTAAAATGTCCCAAATCCCAAACCGATCGAGACCCAACATTTTTAACCATTCCAGTCGAGTCAAAATTATTCCAAGAATTCAGATTCATCCTTGTTTTCATCAAAATCAATCGAAAATAGTCCAATTCATTCTTCCCAATTTCGGACCGAAACCACCCATATGAAAACAATCATCAAAATCACCATCTACAATTTATATTTATGCTTATTCGACCTCGATTCATCATTATCTAACACACCCCGACTCATTTTTGGGCAAAACATGAAATTCGAACCCTAAATACCTATTTCGGCCTCAACCAAAATCCACCATCTCAAGTAAGAAATGAATGAAATAATGTGTCTAATAACATATTCTTACCTTGATTGAAGAAAAGAACGGATGGGAAGTAGAGAGAGATGAAGAAAAATTAGGGGTTAAAGTGTGGAAGAATGAAGAAACGAAGTGAAGAAGAAGAAGAAGTGAAGAAAATATGGTATGACGCCTTTAAAATATAAATCGAAATGATGTCGTTTTATAGGATCCCAGACCAAACGAAACGATATGTCATTCACGGCCAGCCTAAGCACACACGCACGAACGACATGTCTCCTCCGTGGATTACAACAAGCCAAAACGACTTGTGGTCTGACCAAAATGACAAGGTACACCTTTTCATCATTAAATATATGTTTTTAACCAATTTTTCCCACCAAAAATGCTCTCTTTAAATTTCAATCAATCACTACTAAATTTAAAAAATTCAAATCACTTTCAAAATACCCAAAAAAATATTTAAAACACAAAATTAGCCCCTTTAACATCAAAATTAAATTTAAAATTTAACAGAAATTACCAAAAAATAGTCAAAAAAATAGGGTATTACAGTAAGGAGTAGTTCAAGTTCTCACCAAAGGCATGCAGTGAAAAATTAAATCATGAGTAGAAAAGCTATCGAGAAATCGAGCTCTCATATGATTAAGACGTGTAGTGAGTAGAAAAGTTTGCAAAAAACTAAGCTGTCACTATGAAAGCATGCAATGAAAAGATAGACTGTGATGTGGTAATGTAGCATAAATCTTATGGAAAATTAAGTGCTCATTGTAAAACACACTTAGTGGAAGTTTGAATATCATGCATAAGGCCTGCGAGAAATCAGGCGCTGACTAATGGCATTAGCAATGAGACATTATAAGATGGTGGAAAGCTTGCTAGCAAGTGGGCACTCACTTTCGACTTGAATATCATCACACAACTTGAAGACCATAAGGGAAGTTGGCACTTCAACAAAGGCAAATTATTAAAATATTGAGTCCATTGAATCATTTGGTAATTTTTTTCCCAAAGTGATTTGGGACACACATATGTTAAGAGCATTCAAACATTATCCACCAGTGCGTACGTTGCTCACCAATGAGTATAAGGATCAAAAGGTGTTAACATTCCACGTGATCAAGACGTGTCATCAAAATGAGTCTTTATGGAAGAGATGTGCAGAAAGAATGATCATCTTAACTTTATGAGCATGATGTAGAATGAAAGGAATACACCGACTAAACTCCATCTTTATGGATTAAACATGAGACTTCTCATGTCTAAGACTTTTGCTTCAACATCATTGGCATTCAGAAACCTTCAATCACGAGCTTAACTCGAAAGAGTTGCCGCTAATTGAACCTTACAAATCCTTGAAGGATTGACCCTTATCTTGGCCACCTAGAGGAAAGCTACCGAATGCCTACGTGGTGGTGGGGGTGAAGAATACTCCAAGATGCAGTTCCTGAGCACCCACGTGGTGATGGAGATGATGAACTCTCCAAGATGCAATTCTTAAACGCCCACATGGTGGCGAAAAGATGCAACACAAGAATGCATCATCCTTTAGACTGAAATTGAGTTGGAACGAGTTTATTCTCGAACAATAATTGCATGGAAAAAGGAGTAATAGGAAACCAAACTCCGAGCTCCATCGAACTCACGAACTTTAAGCTTCATCAAACTCACAAACATTCGAGCTCCATCAAACTCGTGAACATTGCAAAGGCGTCAAATGATGCATCTAAAGGAAAAGGACAATTCGAGTTAGGGAGAGAAATCCGCCAGTTTGGAGGAAGAGTGTAAGCATTTCGGATGTCTTCAACATCTAGGAGGACTATGATGGACTCACGATTAGAATCAAGCAAATCTCTAGGATGGATACATGGAAACATTTGATATCGAGTCATCGATGAACACTATAATGAAGAGAATAAATAAATAAACTAAAAATCAAGTAAAAAGGTTATACCCAAATTCCTCGATGATGACGACATGTTGGTTAGGTGTCAAAAAGTAGAACAACGAGCGGCTTGCAGAAAATAAAGAAAAAAAATCAAAAATAGAAAAACACTCTAGAAAACAACATGTAGTAACAACCATGCGAATCAACGAGCGGTCACATGTTGTGAGGAACAGACGGTGCATCGTCCACGGTGTATGAAAGCATGCAGTCGTCTGGTTTAGGCGACAAGCAACGGGTCGTTCGATGGTCTAGGCATGTGGTCGTCTAGTTCAGGCGGCAGGTGACTGGTCATTTGGGGGTTCAGGTGCACGGTTGGTTGGTCAAAATGCCAGATGATATGTCGTCGTTATTGAAGGCAAAACAACTAGTCGTCTTGAATCAGGAATGAATGATCGATGGATAAATTCAACAAATAACACGTCATTTTTTTGTATCACGAATGAGTGATCAGCTACACTCTAGAAATGTCACATCTTTTTTGGATCACGATCGACTACGTTCTGCAAACTGTACACCATTGGATTCATGAACAATTGATCATTTGCAACCTCCCACAAACGGCACGTCATTTTTTACTACAAACGGTTGGTCATTTGTCTCACTTTGTAATCAGTCTGTCATTTCTCATAAGACACAAACTATCATTCGCCCTCCAAACAAAATGACTCGTCGTTTTGGTTTTCTCCTTCACCTGCTAAGAACACCAACTCGCATGATCTCGATTTTTGATCGACCTTGCCTGCCACCAAACAAAGTTCATCAGATCAAAGGAACTCCCATTGCTGCTCAACACGATCCACCTCACACCGTCAAAAGAAAAAAAAAAGAGCATGAATAATAAATACAGAAAATGCAGGCAAAAATGAAGAAGAACAAAACAGAAACAAAAGAGAAAAAGAAAAGAAAAGAAGAAAGTGTTGAACCACAGAAGGTTCACATTTGGATCCTCTTATGTTTTGATGATGAAAAACTTGGGAAAAAGGTTAGCCATATAAGAAATGCCAAAAGACAAGTCCAAAAGGTTACTGAAGGTTGCTCGAGTAAGTTGGATATCTAACTTAAGTAAGAACAAGTTTCAGAAAGACATTGATTTATGAATTCACTCGAGTAAACATTGGAGCTACTCGAGTGTGCAAAGGCTGAAACAAAATTGATGAATTCACTCGAGTAAATAGTGGAACTACTTGAGTGTGCGAAGGCTGAAACATAAGTTACAGAGTAACAAAGATTCCTACTCGAGTAAGTGAGATTTCCAAAAGCCACACAGTCACGAAGTCTACTCGAGTAAGTGGGTTTTGACAAAGAGCGTGATCAAAGCTAATCAAGCCACAAATAGAAAGTTTTTGAGAAAATCAATTTGCAACAGTCATATTTAGAGATTACTCGAGTAAGGAAATATATTACTCGTGTAAGTCAAGGATGGATCTGAGCATATTCAACTGAAATAACAAGTTATTCGAGTAAGGCCCAAAGCTACTCTAGTAAAGTCTTAGAAAGGAAATTGGATCAGAATTAATTCACACTCCAACAACTATTCTTTGACTCACAACGACTACAAAATTTGGAGGGAGTATAAGTACATCTCAATGGCTTCAAAATCGAAGATAAAACATACATGCACACATATCTATTATCCAAAAGATCAAGATAGAGAGAAAACCAAGTACTTCAAGTTTATACTCTTATTTCTAGCATAAAACTTTCACTTATATTTATTCATAAATATTTTGGGTGTGTGAAAGGTTTGTTGTGAACCTAAGAAAATAAACTTGTAAGATCTTTAGAGGTGTGAGCCAAAGAGAGAATCAACCTTGAGTTGGCCTTAGAGGTGTTGAGCAATAATCAACCTTGTTGTAAGATTTTGTTAGATTGAGCCGCAATCAATCATCAAAATAGTGAATTTGGGAAAATCCTAAGTGAGGAACTTAGGTAGTGGACATACACAATGTTGACTGAAACCACTCTAAATCATTGTATTCAATTTCTCTTTTCTCAACTCTCACAACTCAATTAAGGCAAGACCGAAAATTCTCCAAGAGATAGAAGAGAGCAGACCGTGAAATAAGAGAGGCGAGACTAGCTAGATGGGAGGAGAGTAATGTGGCACAAAAAAAACCCTAGCAGGATAAGAAAAGGCCCTTAAAACTATTGGCAAGGGTTTGGATTTTACCAAAATCAATAGAGAATATGTGTGAATAGAACACCAAATAAAAAGGAGAGAATATCACCTAATAAACATTCCTAAACAAACTCGAGCCAAATCAAGAAGCAACAAGGAGGATCAAAGCGAGGAACTTAGATAGTAGACGTCAGTAAGGTTGGCTAAAACCATTATAAATCATTGTGTTCAATTTCTCTTTTTTCAACTCTCACAACTCAATCAAGGCAAGACCAAAAATTCTCCAACAGATAGATGAGTGAAAGAAGGGAGATGAGACTAGCTAGATGGGAGGAGAGTAATGTGGCACAAAAAAAACCCTAAAAGGATAAGAAAAGGCTCTTAAAAATATTGGCAAGGGTTCGGGTTTTACCAAAATCAATAGAGAATATGTGTGAATAGAACACCAAATAAGAAAGAGAGAATATCACCTAATAAACATTCCCAAATAGACCCGAGCCAAATCAGGAAGCAAAAAAGAGGATCAAAGCCAAGATGGAAACAAAGCTGGAAAAAGTAATTCTAAAAAGATGAAAATGCCAAAAAAGGAAAAAAAAAAGTCAAGTGCCTCTATCATTGAAAAATGAGCAACTTACTCCTTACTTAGAGGGAGAAAACTAAAAAATGCCTCCGTTTTAAATTGAAGTCCAAAGCGCATTTGAAAGAAAAGTTTGTCAAATTTTATACTCTTATTCTCGAAAAACCAAAAACAAAAAGGGTGAAGAGTAATTGATATAATATGAATAAGAAATACCATTAAAAATATTTAATTTCAAGTTTTAACCATCAATGAGAGACATTACAAAACGGTAATATTCATTAAATCGTCCCTTTATAAATAGACATTAAGGACAACTTGTCAAGATATGTGTTATCAACTATACACACTGGTACTATGTCGAATCGATTACTAACTTGAACGTCGGAGATTTTCTAATGGAGCAATCCAACCTCATTGTGATTTGTGTTTTTTAGGTTACGAGTTATCGTTCATAGTTTCTGATTGTTTATATTTTCGTTGTTATTGTTGTTCGAATTTTTAGGCAACACCAATTGTATATTTGTTTATAACTTGTTTAAAAGTTGTTTAGAACATATTTACAGTAAATTTCAAAATACAAAACTATATATAAAAAAATTATACTGTAGATTAATAATTATAAAAAAGTAAATTTATAATAAATATATGAATCTATAATAAATATATTATGAAAGAAAAAATATTATTAATAAATAGAGGTAAAATTTGTTTGTCCATTGTAAAGAAGCAAGAGGTGAGGGCCCACGGACCCTCAATTCATGTGCGCCGGCTTTTTTTGGCCTTTCCACAGAATGTGCGCTTACTTAAGTTGATTTGTTCCTAATTTCTGGCTGAGCCCCGTCTATGACCAGCGTCGCACATTTGCACTTCACAATAGCAAAGGTGTGGTTGAAATGATTTTATCCTCAAACAAACAGTCACAGTTTCATATAATGAAATGTTTGGACATAAACAATTGGCCCCAAAAAATGGACATAAACAACTGGCAGCGAATGCACACGCATTCGCGTTCCATTCAATAGACAGCCCCCCAAACAGGGAAAATCATAAAAATGGAATAAAATAATGGTATTTATTTCTTAAGTGAGCAATAATAATAATGTTTAGGGAGTAATTGATTGATTTTATTGATGTCGTATGGAGAAGCATCTAAGAAGGCAGAAGGTCAGAAAGAAGAGGGAAGGCGAGTGAAAGAGGGTTACATTTATATATACGCTCACATAGCTTAGCCTCTGCCACGAAGCTCCTAGAAAGATAGTCATACCCTAATGGATTCCGTCAACTCCTTCAAGGGCTATGGCAAGGTAGACCCCGCTGAAGAAGAAGCCTTCCGCCGAAAGACTTGCAGGAAGTGGATTCTCCTCATTGTCTCCTTCGTCCTTCTCCTGGCAATCATCGCAGCTATAGTCGGCACCGTTCTCCACAAACGAAACGGCGGCTCTTCCTCCAATTCCCCCGTCCCTCCTCCCGAGCTGACGCCCCCTGCCTCTCTCAGAGCCGTCTGCAGTGTCACTCAGTACCCCTCCTCCTGCTTCTCCTCCATCTCCGCGCTTTCCACATCCAACACCTCCGACCCTGAACTCATCTTCAAGCTGTCTCTACATGTTGCCATGGATGCCCTCTCCAACCTCAAAGACTACCCTTCCAAGCTCATTGCTTCCACC
>CAODLS011412339.1:0-21177 GCA_948243855.1 Flueggea neowawraea | reverse complement strand
CCATAGATTAAATCCTGTAGGGCGTTCCGAGGGTTGTCTAGTGGTTAGAAAAATAGTCTGCAGAGCGTCCCAGGGCTATCGATACATTAAGAAGAGATTGGTTAATTGAGTGTGTCACCGTTAACTATAACTCTATCTATTCGAATGCTTGATATTTATCTTTCGTGTCTGTGATTAACTGAAAGGACTGAACTGAGAAATATCTTGGCTAGGTTGTTAATATTATTGAATTTCAGTTATTTTCATTGCTACAATTTATTATTTTTTTGCATTGTGAATTTTTATCCTTGTTGCTTTTCAACTTTCACTTTACTCATATCTTTGCAACTTTAATTTATCTTTGTTTTCGACAAATAAATAAGCTTTACCAATCTCTGTGGATTCGACCCTACTCACTGCTATATACAGAGTTATTATTTTTGAGTAGGTAAATTAATTTGTTGGATTCGACACCCATCGAATGACACTCCAAGTTAAACAACAATGGTTGGGGAATATAAACGGCAGTGGAATGGCGATTCGATCTGAAAGAGTTGCAGAATTGCGATGATTGATGACGCAAACTGGAACGGCTGGTCGATGACAAAGACGACATAGCGATGGCGAAATTTGGGAATTGAGTGAAGGTCCAGAAGAAACGACGACAATGCCATCTAATTGAGTGAAGTAGATGGTGGCTACGGTTTCAAAACTCTAGTTGCTGCCTGTTATGTTTGATTTTTTTTGCATCTATAATGTTGCAAAATTATACAAACATTATGTAGTTCTTAAAAAATTTCATAAAAGTCCCTAGAAAATGCTATTTGTCCCAACTTCTGAAGAAATTTTTGCATGTTGGTGTACATGTTTTGTATACAGATATGTACACTTGCGTATACTCGTCTACACTGATGTACACGACAACTTAATAATAAAAAAATGAATGAAACTAATGTACACATGTGTACATTTATGTATGTTAAATAAAATTCATTAAATCATTTTTCTTTTAAAAATACTGTGAGCATCTTTTATGATTAGCATTTTAATTTATAAAAGTGTGATTCTCCTTATAGTTAATTATGTCAGATGTCCCAAATAAAATATCGAATTTAATAAATAGGCAACCATAATTTCAATTTTGACAAAAGAAAACACGCTCAAACTTATTTTCAAAAATGTTAGATGAAGATTTTTGGAGACATTTGGAGATCATTTTCTCAAAAATGTCACTTTTCCGAAAGTGATGAATAGACTTTTGAGAACTACTGAAGACTTTTGGAGACCCTCCTGAATTGTACTTATATGAAAAACAGAGATATCAGCTAATTAGAGAGTTTTAGAGACTTCATACTTTTGGCATTTTTGTAAGTAATTTGGAGCGTGTTTCTATGGCCTAAAAATTAATTTCTTTTATTTTTGTTTTTTAATGTAAATGTGTGATTTTTCTTTTTCCTTAGTTTTAGTCTGGCCATAAAGGTTAGGCCAAACCCATGAAGTTTATTGTGCAATCAGCCAATAAGCTTGGAAAACCCTTCTACGCCTCTATGTTGGGCTTAGAAAATGTACCAATCCAATGAGTTAATTATGTCAGTTACTCAAATTAAAATTTAGATTTTGACAAAATGAAGACAAGGTTTGGTAATTATTTGAATGTCTACCTTTTTAATGTTCAGTTCTTCTTATACCATACTTTTAATTCTTTAGTTGAAAAATGTCGCATTCGGTTAAATAAAAGTCAATTTTTTGTCTCATTTAATGAATTTTTTTTTCTCTCTTATCATTTCTCTCTCATATTCTCCCAGTCCCACACTCTCCTTTCTCTCTCCTCCCATCCTTTTTATCTCATCCCTCTTGAAACCCTAGTAGCCGCAACCCTAGCACCTTGAAACCCTAGCTCAGCCTGTCGCCATCGTCGCTCACTTGTTGCTTCGTCCGCTGCTCCTTCTCCTTCTCTCTCTCTCTCTCGGTTCTCTTTCTTCTCCATCACTCCTTCTCCACCTTTCTCTACCGCTCTCTCACCCTAGCTCAGCCTGTCGCCTTATCGACTCGACTCTTCTCTCTTCGCATCGTCTCGGTCATCCTGCCTCACCTCTTCTCATGGCATTGTTCCCTTTGTCTTTGTCGATCTCTGAGCACGACGACAAGAAGATCGATGGTGTCTAGCCGTGGATATAGACGGAGATTGGTGCATCGATGGGACGGTAGCGGTGTGGGTTCTACTAGGGTTTCCAACCCTTGTTTCAGTTTCTGTAAATTATGAAAATGCCCCTAAATTTTAAAATTATTTTTGTGGAAGTCTTTTTTTGTTTATTCATTATAGGTTGATTTTGTTTAAGTTTGATTTATTTTGTGCAAATGCCATTATTTTTTGAGAGCTGCGAAGACATGGAGACCTGTGGAGACATTCGGATACATTTTTAAATTGTAAAAAATAAATAAGTGAGCTTAATTTGGTTTTATAAATTCAGAATTTTGTACACTTTTGGAGACGTGTGGAGACATTTGGATATATTTGGAGATGTTTTGGAGACCATTAAAAATTGTAAAAATTATATTAAAAATTATAATTTAGAGACATTTAATCTAAAAATTATTATATCAAAAATTTAATAAATCAATTTTTATATAAAAAATTAACATTCGGAGACATTTGGATACCTTCTGAAAGATCAGATTTTTTTCTCCCTTGAAATTTATCTTTTTCGGGAAAAAATTAATTTCTCGCAAAAATATCATGATTTTTCACGAAAATGACATTTGTCAAATTCAATTTGTTTTATCTCGCATTTTTTATATTTGAAAACTTGAGTGACATTTATAAAAATCTGAATTTTAATTTAGTATAGATGTTAAATTTTCCCCAATCCAATTGACATTTCTTTTCTGCTTGAAATGTCAACATTATACTTCCAAAAATAAAAATCGAGGCGGCTTAGGATTTCTTTTATTTTAATAAGATTTGGAGAAATAATTGGATGTTGTTGGTGGCCATCTTAGAAAGATTTCAAGTGTTATTGATTTTTTAATACATATGAGATTTCAGAAATCTTTCTAATACAAAAAGATATAGGTGGAAGTGTTTCAAATATGCAACAAATGGGTTCAAAAGGGCTTTTTTAAAATTAGAATACAAAAGAATTTGCATCTTATCATGCGTGCAATATAATGCTTTTTCACAAGTTTCCATCTCCTAGAGGCTAGATGATTACTACATGTAGGTCAAAGGACAAAAAGAGCCAGCGAAGACAACAGAATCATATGTATATAATGTTTTAAAAAATCAACCTAAGTACTACATTGAACCATAAATTAAATTTAAAGCAACTAACGCTTGCATATCATACACTTTCTACAATTCAGATTTCTACTCCATTAATTGTTTTATATTCTCACCATGAATATAAAATTGCTTTTTAGCTTAGAACGAGGATCAAAATTCGGAGCATTAAATTTAGGGAACCTATACATTCATGAACAATTTTTAATGAATTTTTATCTATATAAACTTAGTTTTTTTTTATTTTTTATAAGAGTGGTCGAATTGACAAGGTACATAATCATTTGAACTGGTCTCAAATGACATAAATTCGTGGATTTAATGTAATAATTACCAGGATTTTGCTTTCGCGGAATTAATTCCATTCAATGTATATTGATTCAAATTAAGAAAGATCCCCAGTTATCATATTCATAACGTATATATTAATCATTTATCGTAAGAATGTTTTTTATCATAAGCAATTAATAAGCAAATATATAGCGCTTACGTAACAATTAATAGGATTTTGCTGTCAAGGAGTTATTAATTCACCATAAAACCACTTTTCGTGTCCTACATGCATGTAATTAAGTTCAACTTTTTGCAATTATAAATTTGTTGTGCAACATTAATGTAAATGTTTATGCCATCTTTAGGAAAATGTTGGCTCGCAGAAAAATTTCACTACGAATAATCACATAATTGTATATTTTCTTCCCTTATATAATTGATGTAAATATGATGCAACGCTGATCACAATTAACCCAAAAAAGAAAGCAATATATTGTACAATTGCAAGCATATTCTTCGGCGGCTTTCATCGTCTTCATCAGATCAGCAAACTCTAAGTCAATACCATATGATATGTTCTATATAATAATTTGTTCATGCCAACAAAAACTATAATTATAAACGATTAATCGCCAATAACGGATTGAACAAGAACAAAAGGACAAATTATGAATCAAACCTGAAGCATATTATATCATATACATGCAAGCATATATAAGAAGAAAAAAAAAGTGATAAACTTGCATTTAAAACATTCAACTGTAAAGCAAGCACCCATCTGCACCGTTATATTCTAGCTGTTTTTGCATTTGACTCGCATTAATTTTTTTCCATTTTCTGCTTAGCAGACGGCATGTGTCGATTTTTATTAAATTAAATTTAATTTGTTGTCCTCATGATGTCAAATCCTAGGTTAATACTTGCCTTCACTTCCTAGGTTTATATATGCATAGGATCAACAAAATGCAGGACAATTTTCCTTTTCCATTTTTGTTTCAAGTGAAAGGAGAGATGAGCATGGCCATAGACGTCGAGATCATACAGAAAGAAACCATCAGGCCATCTTCTCCTACTCCACTTGACTTGACCACTCTCAGACTTTCTCTATCTGATCAGTTTACTCCTGACACTTACATGTCCCTTATTTTCTTTTACCCTGTAATTGGTGATTCAATCCGCTATGCCCAAGTTGCGGAAAGGTCCTTGCGGTTAAAAACATCACTATCTGATACCTTGACCCAATTTTACCCACTTGCGGAAAGAATCAAAGACAATTCTACCGTAGAATGTCTGGACCAAGGGGCTCAATATACTGAAGCTCGAATTAATTGTCCTCCGTCAGGAATTTTAGAGAAACCCGATGCGACGGTATTGAAACAACTACTGCCTGCGGCTATAGAGTTAAATGAAGTGGCCACGGGCCATCTCTTGCTAGTCCAGGAGAGTCTCTTTGGTTGTGGCGGCTTGGCGTTAGGCGTGTGCGTTACGCACAAAATTGCTGATGCAGCGACGTTCAACTTATTCGTCAATTCCTTGGCAGCCGCGGCACGAACTCTAGCGCTCAGGTTCCTAGCCCGGTGTTCATGGGCGCATCTCTCTTCCCACCGATTGACTTCTCGCTACCGAAACCTCCCTGGAAATGGCTCAACAGTTCAAATGCGTCACAAAAAGGTTCGTATTCGATGGCCCAAAGATCACATCACTCCGAGCCAAAATTTCCAGCGTTGCAAACAAGAAGCCTACACGGGTGGAATCCGTGTTGCTGCTAGTCTGGAAATGCGTTGCGAAAGCTTCTAGATCACAAACGGGAGTTATTAGGCCAACTGTGTGTTCACTTTCAGTGATTCTGCAGACAAGGCTTGAGCCACCTTTACCTGAAAACTATGCGGGTAACATGGTTGGGTTAGCGAGAGCGAGTGCGATAGAGGATGAGTTAAATTTGGACAACCTGCTTGGACTAATCAGGACAGATATCGAGGAAGTTGGGGAGAAATATGTGAAAAAGATTAAAGAAGCTGGGGCCGTGTCGGCAATTTGCCAGTTCGCGAAAGATTTTGGAGAGCTGGCTATGGATTCTGAAATTGACTACTATAACTGCACCAGCTGGTGTCGGTCTGAACTGTACGAAGCTGACTTCGGATCGGGAAAGCCGATATGGCTAGCTAGTACAGGTACATCGTTCAAGAATGTGGCCATGTTGATGGATACTAGGAATGGTGATGGGATAGAGGTTTGTTTGACCTTGACTGAAGAAGATATGGCTTTGCTCGAGTCTGATGAAGAGTTGCTTGAGTTTGCTGCTGTAAATCCTAGTGTTATATAATAATTCTTTTTTAATCTTTTGATGTAAGTATACTTTATTTTGAATTCTAAATAAATATTGGTGTTTTATTCGGTTCAATTTCAGATTAGTAAGATACGGAGTGGTTTAATCAGATCTCATGTATTGCAAAAGCCGGCAATAAATATGGCCTATAAAGTCTTGGGCAATGCCAAAAAAAATGGATCCCGATAAGCGGGTATACTTCCAAAGTTAGTTCAAAGGCTTTCGTAACTCTTATATAATTTCTTAAATTGGTGAATCCAATGAACTCCACCCGGTCTGCTTATACTTGCGTCCGCTATTGTCAGATTTCAGGACCATTTTCAGAAATACCTGTTGTATGTAAACGACACAAGAAACAGAATCAGATTAGTTCCACAAAGCAAATTAAACTTAATTAGTTTGAACTAGCAATCTGAATCTGATGATTATGGTTGCTACATGAAAGCGATCACTTATAATTATCATGCATTACTTTAGTTTAGTAAAGAATTAGATTGCTATAAGAAATTTCAAAAATTACTTAGCAAATTCAGAAGAAATTAAATTAATTTCTTCCATTTTGTACCACCAATATAATTAGCTTTCACCGGCATATCATGTAAAGAAAACTTACCGTCAAGATTGAAACTAATTAATTTACCACTCAATCAAAAATTAAGGCTTTATATGGATTGAGTTCTATATTAACTTGCGCAATAATCGTGCTACATATGGTAAATAACAATATTTTTATTTTAATTAATAAAGAATATATTTTTTATTTTAAAATATTTTCAAAATTAGTACTTGAATAATAAAAATTCAAGTATTAGCAAACCAAGAGAGAAACTATAAGTATTAAATATTTGAAATTGTTATCAAAATTCATTATTTTAATCATAATTCTTTCATAAATTAAATATGCTATTTATTTTTCTTAGAGAAGTATATAAATTCATCAAAATAAAATATTCTAATTCATATATTATAATATTGATCATGCTAATGTATATGCATGCATTGAATTAAGTCAATATAAGTAATATTATCTTAATTTAATCGAAAGTATCAAGAGGAAATCACACCCTATGTCATTTTTTTTGTATTGTAAGTTCATAAATACAACAAAAGGTTATATATATAATCAAATACAACACTCTTATTATACCTTTCTTAAATACAACAATATTATTTTTTTATTTCTCTCGCCTCTCTCTAACTCATATGTCTCTTTCTTTCCACTCTCTCTCTACGAACGGATTTGTTCCTCTCCTCACCTCTTCTCCTTCTCCACTGGTCTCCCGCTCTCTTCTTCTTCGTTCATTGCCGCCACCTTCTTTCTCTTCATCTTTTATTCCTCCGTCTGGCTCTCATCATCTGTCTCCCTCTCTTCCTCCTCTCATCCCTTTTTCTTTTCCTTCGCATCTCAACTTCTCTTCCTCTCTCTTCTTCGCCTCGTCACTGCTTCTTCCTTCAGATCTGCTGTTTTGCCAAATAGAACATGAGAGAATGGTGTGTCGAGGCGAAGAAACAGAAAGGGAGAGAGAGCGAGAGACAAGGTTTTGCAATGTGGAGAAAGAGACAGAGACACAACGGTTAGGAGGGGGTGTGTGTGTGTGTGAGAGAGAGAGAGAGAGAACTCTGAATGGAGAGTGTGAGTGACGACGACAATGGCAGAAAGGTGGTGGATGTTTTAGGAAGGGTGGCAGCTAGAGTTTGTAAACCCTAACTGTAGCCATGGAAGAGGAGACCTATGCTGAAATTTTGCAATTCCCTAAAATACTTGATAATTATAGAATCAATCCCTCATTTAATTACATTTAAATCCTTCTAATATGTGAATTACAAAATAATATCTAAAAATTAAATGTACTCTTAATGTACTCTAAACTAAATGGTAGTTGTACTCTAAATGTACTCTATACTTGACAATTATAGAATCAGTCCCTTATTTAGTCTTAGTTTTTTATTCTGTACTCCATTTGTACTCTTGTTGTACTCACTTTTTTGTAGAGATTTTGTTGGTCTAACTAATAAATGTTAAATGCCTTGATTCATTTGGTCTCATTTTATTATTCTACTTGGTATTGTTCTCTCATTATACTCGATTTTTACTCGAGTTGTACTTCATATGTACTTGATTTTTTATTTTGTGTTTGTCTCTATTTGTTATCATTTTTGTTGTTTGTATTCTGGTTGTACTCAGTATTGTTTTACCAGTCTTCACTCTGGTTGTACTTGCTTCACTAGCTTAAAGAGTGTGGTCAACGTTCTAACGCGTGGTTAATAAGCAGTCAAACTGTTGTAGTTGTGAAATATTTATTCTGTGTTTCCATTTTTAGTAATTTTTTTCACATGTGTTGTATTAGAGCAATTGTCTTTTGTTTTGTAGTTTATTTTGACAAATCACCCAAGTATCAATTCACAGCTAATTTTTGTATGTAATTCTCCCTTTTCAAAAAAGCTAACACATTGACACTTGACTAGTCAACTCTAAATCACCTGATACTTACAAATTTTTATGTAAAAATGAGAATCAGATTTTTGACCATATTGTTATATTTAATATAAAATTTTATATAATATGTATTACATAACAAAAAATTCTCCTTTTTTGTTGTATATTTAGAAAAGAAAATAGAATACATGTCAATCATTTGAAATCAATTTAATGGATAGCAAAATCATATCGAGAAAATCAATATATATATAAAAGTTAAAGAGTATATATATATATATATATATATATATAAAAGTAGTTTTTTTTTTAAATTTGCCACTAAAGAGACACTTGTCACAAATTTGAGAAAACTCTCTAGCTATTATATATATATTGATATTGATTTACCAATTCACTAAATTAATATTACCAATTTAAAAAAAATTGACCATTGACCATCTATCCACTCAATAATTTTGCAAGGACAGTTTGTAGGTTAATTTCTAATTTTACCTGTAATTCCTCATTCAATTATTCGTCCCTATGGACAAGATCTTTGGGTTTAACATTATAGGTTATCAAATCATTTTGCAATTATCTCATGATTCCGACAGAAAAGAATTGCCAATACCATATTGTTTCCTTAGAATAATGCAACGATGGGAAAATATTGAGACAATTTATGATCTTGTTTATCTCATGATCACGACAAAATAAATATAACGTTCAGTTTGGGGAAAAAAGGTCTATTTAACAGTAAGTCCAGAACCAAATTGTGGATGTAAAGCAACTGCAGAAACTTTATAATTGATAGCGTGAAACGATTTCTTTTTTTCTTTTTAAAAAAATTGAGCTAGTTTGGAAATAATTTTCTGTTTTTTATTTTTTTATTTTTTAAAAATTAAAAATTTAGTTAATAAAAACTCTTGTTATTCATAGGAAATAAGGAGAAGTTTGAACAACTTCTCTAGTTTTTTGTTTCTAATTTTTAAATTTAGAGAGTTTTCAAAAAAATTTCTAGACTAAACAAACTCTTAATTATTAAGAATATATATATGACGAATTTAAATTTAATATAGTTTGAATTGACACAAATAAGTGTCTTTAAATCATCCAAATGGGTCAGTTACTCCTTGTTTGCACGATGTCCTGCTGGAAAACAACAAGAATTAAGAAGGTGATGTAAAAAAAAAAAACTTTTTCTTTACATCAGAAAAATTATTTATGAAGAATAATGACAGAATGAAGGTGGTAAAATTATAAATTTTTGTCATATTCCAATGAAAATTTTCCGTTTGTTTCTGATAGGGATAAAACTGTTCATGGTACAAACAAGGGCTCATCATAGCTTAAAGACTATTGAGAACTAATTAGAAGAGGAACTCCACAAATATTTTGGCACATGAAGAAATGAATTGGAAAAGAAAGTGAGAATTTTTTAGATAAGTAATTAAGTTGTGGAAGTATTACTAATATTTATGGTGTAGATCGATCATGCAAACAAAGTATTAATGCCTAAAACATCGATCGGAGTCGGTAGACTTGTAGTCTCTTGAACTGGAGTAGTATCCAATACTAAAAGGTTATGTTTTAATTTGCGAATAAAAATCAATGTAAAGAAAAAAGGGTAATGCCTATCAAAGATAAGTCAGGTAATTTTAATTTGTAATTGAGCAGAGCATTGAAGTGATTAATCAGTAGTGATCAATCGATTTTACCCTTTTTAACCAGGATTAAAAGGGTGTTTCATCCAGCATAGAGGAACGATTTGAATTTACTAATGCCCGTAGCAAGACAATCATTTCTTTCTTCCTATAAATATTGTAAATTGGACATATTATCTACCAATTTGGCATTCAATTATATAACAAAAACGCACCTTCACCAATTTGACATACTAGGTGCTTTTTTTTTTTTAAGGAAAAAGGCACCATTTTATATTTTTTTAATTATCTAAATGCAAAATCATAGGTAAAAAATGTAAAATAATAGTTTTTTTTTTTAGCAAAAGTATATCTAATAATCTTAGTATCGTCCAACAAAACCGACTGACTTTTATGCAGGAAATGTATTATAAGGAGCAATTTTCTTTTAGCAAAAGTTTCTTTATACATACATATAAAGACTAAATTCGCAGCTGCATTCATGCATTAGCACAAAACTCATCCTTTTCATCAATTATTCTTTATTAGAGAACTATTATCCCACTAATCAAGGTTTATCATGTTTTATTCCTGATTCACCTTCTTATTATCTTTAATAAAGCAATTACACGACAGGAAAAAAGTACTAAATATAAGGGAAAAGAAACAGTATTGGCCAAATCCGGTGAATTAGACTTAATTGTTTCATTCATCAGAGAAAAGTATATAATTTGTCAGATGCTGTCAACTAGACCCTTTTAGAAAGCAAGAATTTTGGAGAGACGAGAACTGCATAACTTCCTCAATTCTCTTTTTTTTTTTTTTTTGACAATTCATCACGAATCAAGAAATTTTCATATATTGTCTTATGCAGAAAGTCAATCTATCTTTCATTACACCAAGATCCCTTTTCAAATGAAGCTTCAAGAAAAGTTCATCACCTTTGCCTAACTTGTCTGCAACCTTTTTTTCTTGCAGTATTAATCTTCCATTTATATGTTGTAAAGTCGTGATCGAACCCTCCTCGCCCTTGATTAGAGAGACCGATCAAATTGACAATCTGAGCTCCAAATCTATATCAGTGTCACTTGATTCTGAGTTTTGACTGTTTGAGCCCATTGAGTCACTTCTATGTTTCTTGTTCTTCTTTGGCTGTGTGTCCTATTAGTTTCATATAAAAGATACCATAAGAGACAATATACTATATATAAACATTAACTGTCAGCTATTTAAAGAGCAGAGATTCCAATATCAGAAAAGATTTTTGTCAAAAAAGGAAAAATTATTAATGCTCTATTTCTAGAATGATTATATGTCCATTGTAGGATCTTGTAATTAATTGAGGGCATCATTAATGGGTGACAATTTCTAACTATTATTCAATTTGAGTGTATGATTATGATATGACACGATAAATTTTATTTTTCTTGTGTTTATATTATACATAAACATGTAATATGTATAAATAGATGTGATACAATTATGATACATAAAAATGAATCGTCAAACTTAATTTAAATTTAAAGACTATATAGAAGATCTCTAACCTCAACTGGTAGATTGAGAAAGTGTCTTGTTGTGCTTGGATGGCCATAATGTTGAGCCTCTAAGGTATTATTTCCCGGAATCCAACTGGTGTAATAAAAGAAATTTTCAAACTGCTGAATTAACAAACTATATTTTAAACAAAATTAATTGCTAATATATGTTTATAAGCTACAGAATTGCAATAGAACGACAAGTACCTGGCAGCAGTAGAGGGCTGCGAATCACCATATCTAATGTTGGTTCTTTCATAATCACCAAGTCCCATCTGCAATAGAAGAAAGCAAATTAATTGGTGAGTTAGGGAACCACTTAACATTATACCATAGCAGGAAAATATACAATTGATTCAAATTATCTTCTTTTATCACTACTCAAATTCAATTCAACTATGATGGTTACGCAGATATATATGAATTCATATTTCAAAAGAATTGAATTGTATGTGTATTTCTAGGGTTAGTGCTAGATCAAAAATTAAAGAAAGAATTTGGGACCTTCTACAATTGAATCCCACGTCTAATAAGTTATGATAAAATTGGAATCCCAAGTCTAATAAGTTATGATAAAATTGGAATTTTATAGAATAATTGTTTTCAATCAAAATTCAGTGTTAGCCCAGAAATACATAGATGGATAATTTTCCCATAAGTTTTCACTATAATTTTAGAAGAAATCATGTGTTTCAACTGATATTATAAAATGCAAAATTCAAGAAATCGATGGTCCTATTTTCTTGATTACAAATACGTTTGTAAATCCTCCTTATTATTCAGATTTGTCGCACACATGTCAATCAAGATTCATGTGAAGAAATTTGTAAGCTAAGCTAATTTCATAAAAAAAAAAAAATTGGGTCCATACCATGATGTTGGGGTGGAAACCATAGGAAGCTGAGGATCCTGAAGGTGATGAAGAGTAAGAAAAAGAAGATGATGGCATTGATGAATAACCTGTTTGCATTCTCATATCCTCCTGCATGTTCATCACCACGACCACCACTTTTAACAACTCACACAAAAAACTTCTACATACATATACGAATTAACCCTATAAAATTAATAAACTTGTAGGGCAATCATACTGGACCGTTTTCTAGCAATATAAGAAGTTGAGAAATGTAAATAAACTCATACGACATACACATACCTGGTTGAAATTAGTGGGATATGGGTTATGAAGAGAAGGAAGGTAGTTAACACCCAATTGACCATGTAATCTGATCTTCTCCAACTGAGCAACACCCAGTCCTCTTTGTGGCTGTTTTGGCTTGTCTGAGCTACTCTTCTTCCCTTTCCTTGAAGACCCTTCTCTTTCATTTCCCAAATTTGGTTCTCCATAATAACCACTACCCATATTTTTCCTCTTCTTCTTCTTCTTCTTCTTCTTCTTCTTCTTCTTTCTCACAAAACTGAAGAATACCAAAGAGAGAACCCACCAAGATGTGTGTGTTGCTGTACAAAAAATATATAAAAACTGCTTCAAAATCAGAGATCTCTAAAGGACCCTTTATAAGCTGTTTGTTCTCCAGTAATTATTGCATCGCTGGATATCAGATTATGTATAGATTTATTAGATATATATACTTTAGATTTTATGCTCTTTTTCTCCACCTTCTGTTTTGCCTCATTTTTAGAACTTGTGTGTGTATACACAGAATTATTTTTTATTTCAATATGAATGACAATCATAGATATATATTATATTATATATTTATAATATATATATTTTTTTCACCTTTAGCTATAAACTTTGTAGACTCTGACTTGAAAGCGATTGTCCTTGATTTAAAGCCTTAAAATATTTCTATTTCTTACCATTGCCCCTCTTACGCGCTATCATCCATGCGTTGTCACGTTCTTGATGCTATATGTTCACCTCCGTATAGACTCTTTTCATTTTTTTAATTAGTTCTATAATCAATTATATATATAGTATCTGAAACAAGTTAGGCAAATCTTGATTGGTCTAATCTTTTATTTTAATTTAATTAAAGATGCACCATGACCATTTCTAGTTCATGAAATTTTTTTCTACATCCCGTTAAATTATGGAAATTGAATCTTGGTAAGATAACTAAAGAGCATATAGTTTGTTTATAAATCAAAGGTATAGAGTATGTTGAAAGAAATTCTTTTATTTAGTTCTTTTTAAGAATATATTACTTTCTTAATCAATAAATAATATAATTTATAAAATAAAAAAATTCATTTATAAAAAAAACTCAAATTTGTAATTATTAGCCAACTTGTAAAATATAATCTGCTTGTTTGAGGATGATAACATGTAGCTTATTTTAGCATATTGTGCCATAAATATTTTTATTTTTTTACTATTTGAAGGCATCAAATTAAGAATAAACAATATATAATTAACGAATAATTAAAAAGAGGATTGAGAACCTAACTTGATATCTGCAGCGGAAGAACTCGATTGGATATACAATAAATAACCCGTTGCTAATCACTACAAACCATTTTTGTTAGAATGACGGGAAGGTGATATGTATCAACAACCTAAGAGCCACTAGAACGATCTTTTTGCAAAAAAGATTGAGTGTACAACGAAGAACGAAATTTTCTCCTCCTAGCTATTAGAGGTCGATGACACACTTCTTTTAGAGGAAGAGTGTTTTTCTATATGTTTTTATGTAAATACTTATTGATTAGAGTTTTGAGTCAGTACTGACCAGTAATAGGTTCACTAAAACCCATTTAGTGGTCAACACAATTGGATATTCATTCTAATTCGGGTTAGAGTTCCACTTATAAGCTGACATAGGCAGACTCATTTTCTGATACTATTCAATTCCTTATCTTTAATTAAATGTTTTGATAGTACTTTTTCATATTTGAGCAATAATTGTGTAAGATGTCCCATGGATAATTACTTGGATAAATGTATATCATATAGGGTTTTTCTTTATGTCTTGATCCGCGCATGGTATGAATTAAGTTTTTTCTCCTGTATTGATAGGTCACCATTTTAGTGGATTCTTTTTTTAATAAATATTTGGCTTATCAAAAAAATCGTTATTCTTAACATACTATTTGTAAAAATTTACAATCTGAATTAATTAAAACTGGGCTTTCTCAGTTACTTTTGTTTGCATATCATAGGGAACATCATTTTTATGTGTCCATTTTTATTGATATTCATCATGAAGTTAAGGTGTTTTGGAGTCATCGACTTGGATGTGGTCCCTCTCTTCATGTGGTTCCCCAGTTCCGTTGTCAAGTTGATCACACAGACGACAATGCCCTAAAAAAATAAAGCCAAGCTGTAAAAATTTAAAACAAAAAACAAAAGAATTCTGTGAACAACATATTAAGAAAGTGAAATTAATAAAATAAACGTTGGAATAACATCACAAAGTTGGACCAAATCACATTTTAAAATTTTAGATTCTAGAAATCTTGTTTGAAGCTTCCTTGGGATTGTGCTCTCTGTTGAGAATGGAAAATTTTCTTGGCTTTGTAACCAAACTGCAGGCAATCTTGAATCTCGCTTGTTTGGATATTTTCAGGAAGCAACATTGAATTAAAAAATTAAAATTAATTCTAAAAATTAATCTAGAGGGTAATGTTGATCTATTATTACAATCACAATCTTTCAGAAATACTTATAAATAGTCCTTTTGGGGACATACGATAAAATTGGAACAATACAAAGAAGATTAGCATGGTCTCTACGCAAGGATGACATGCACAAATCGAGGAGAAATACCTATAAACATGATTTATATGTCTTTTTTCAAAAAAGAATTAAACTCTCAATTTCTTCATGATAAAGATGATTTTGGTGCAACTAAGATACAAGTCCATTGGTTATGAATCCTTTGTTTTTGTTTATCAAAAGTCATTTGTTTTTGTTAGAATAACTAGTTATATATCGGATCTTCTTTATTGGAGTTTGTATTTCAACCATTGAAAATTAATGAATTCAATTTAGTTTAAAATATAAAATCTGATGTGTAGGGTTTGTAGAAAAACAATAATTGAGAAAATTAGTGCTAAATTATGGGTATAATTAGAGGTAGATAGCATGTTAATTATGAATTGGATAGGAACCAAATCTAATTGAGCTGTTTCACGCATGATTTGTGGGTCATATTTTATGAGTTGTTGTGCGGTGGAAAGTGAGAATCATCCAATTTCTTATTGACATGTGAACTTATGCAATTACCAAAGAACCCCACCAATCCCATTAGTCAGATTAAGATAACTAATTGACATTAATTACACTTAACTAATTAAATTATTGAACAATTATAGTTAGTACAAAACTTATATAATATTTTATGCACATTGTACTCACCTAATGCCTAATCTCAAAAAGGTGTCAAGCCTCTCTCATAGGTTTAGTATTCTCATTTCTTTTTTTTAATCTTTCAAGTTTTACTGACTTCATTTTGATGGGATACAATTTAAAGTCCTGTATAACTGAGCTTAATATCAAATTCACTTAACTGTATAAAGTGCAAATTAGTTTAAATCTCAAGAAAATAATTATTCATATTCTAATTTTAAGGTAGTCTTTCTCACTCTCTAAAAAAAGATTATAAAATATATTAGGAGTCAATTATTGCCTGATATATTAAAAAAAGTTAACATAGGGTTAGTTAAAATGGTCAAATAGGTTTGCCTAGGGTTTTTTCTTCTTTTCTTTCATCGTTCTTCTAATCTGTCTTTAAGTTACTTGGGTGTTATCATTTTTGGTTTATTTTCGATAAATTAAATATAGATTTTTCTTACGCAAATCAAATCTCAGGTATTAACTCATTTCTTTATAGTCGCCACACCGCTATCTCTACTTTTTCATGCTTGTGCAACCGGTTTTTCATCTCCACTTTTGTTTCCTACTTATGTCAGGTTGTGTTTGCTGTTACTAAATGATGTCTTTTATCTGTCATTTTGTTTTGAGTCACTTAATGATACTTTGGTTGATTTGCTTCCTTTGTTGGAAGTTTGGCTTGTCTTCTTTGTTAAAAATGTTACTTTGCCTTTTGTATTCAAGAGTGATTTATTTTGTTATGACTCAATTAAGTTGGCTCTGTACCATTGATTTTGAAATGTTTATAGAAAGGAAAGCGATTGTTGGCTACTAATCTATCGATACAGTTGTATCAAGTTGCTTTTAGAGTTGTCAGGTTTAAGTCATATTGGAATTTTATTCAGTTGCTAAGGTCAAGCTAACGAAATTCTTATTTGATTCGAAAAGATAGTTGTTTCTCTACATATTGTCATTCGGATAAATATAGAAAGAGTACATTCTCAAACTCGTACAAGGAAAAAAAAAGTTGTAGCCTTTTTTTATTTGGTAAGTAGTGTACTCAACTTACATACATGATATTCAACGGTATTTAGAAAACGTAAAGTTAAGTTCAAATATTTCTCTCCAATCTCACCAGCTACTCCTGCCCAGTTTTTTATTTCATTGCAAAAAATTGACCCTAATAGTACTTATAATTTGTGGTTTCTAAGTTTACAACATCACATACTTAAGTCACAAGTTACAAAAGTATAATTAATAATTTTTTTAGTAGTGAACTTTTGTATTATAAGTCAAATTTATGGAAACCGATTTCGTAGGTCTCTTGCCCATAAAATAACGGGTCATCCATCACTCAATTTTCAAAATACTAATAAAATTTGAAAAATTTAACTTTAGTTCAAATCAGTCAAATTTCATAAAACAAAATATTTAAATAACAGACGATTTATTTTTTTAAAACTATATACATATATAGAGGCGACTCCCATAGCTTATTGATTTAAACATGTTCCATTAAAATCCAACACTTCTTTTCTTATTAATTCTGTGGTCTACATGCAGCCCTAGAAGATTTAACTAATCGATTAATTTTACAATGCTTAATTGAGTGCAACAAAGTCCACTTTCAAAATTTAAGTGTTTTTTTAATTCATTGTCGTGAATCAGGTGATATACTAAACAAGAGTTTTGTTGTTATAACTATGTAAACTAATGTCCCTATTTTATTTTATGAACCAAAAATATATTAAAAATTTACAATGTTATTTGAAGCTATTGCTCCTCATTTTCATTGACGTACGTTTTGACCAATCAATAATATTCTTTTTTTCCCAAAAATTCTATTTTACACTTTTATAATTAATTTATTTTATCACATCAATATGTTCAAGTTTTTATAGACTTTTTAATTGCATAAGTAAGCATCTAGAGCATGAATTATATATCATATCTTAGGTTTAGAGCTTGAATTTCTACCATTAACAGCTTAATTAATTAGAGCAAATTATTCGTTAATGCTTTTCTGCATGTTTTGGTTTTAAATCAAAGGACAAAACACAACAACTATTATTGTCATTGTTTGTTGATTTTGAAAATAAACGAAACAGCAATAGTATAAAAATATGTTGTCGCCATCAATTGGTTTGAGACATAAGCAGATAAAATACTAGGCAAAAGAAAAAGAAATGCATTCAAGTTCATTTTTAGTTTTTTAATATTGAAATGAATTTAAAATCTGTAAAGATAGGATAAACCCACTTATAATTTATACGAGTATATGGGGAAAGGAAAATAAAAAAGTTTTAAAAAATATAATAATTAAGAGAATTAACTTTAACTAAGTAAAAGTTTTCGAGTTGTTTTGCATTAGGCGAACAATATGTATTAGAATAAACAATATCATTTATACGATATAAGGTGTCTGAAAAAACTTTTATTTTACGATATTTAAGGATAGAAACTAAGATGGTAATTTTTTTTAATGAAATTGTTGTGTTGTATTTGGTTTTTATAATTTTTTTACTATAAATTGTCTCCACCAAATCAACCATTAAATGATGCATAGATATTTGATGGCTTAGGCATATTAGTTACAGCATGAGGATTGCATTGTAATTAACAAGATAATATATAATAAATTTTAGTTTTTGTATATTGAAATTGTATATTAGCATATATTATCATTCTCTAATAATGTGTCAATTTTTATGTTCTTTATCTTTTTTTATAGGTCCTTCCACGAGATTTTAAGTCAGAATTTGAAATACAAGTTTTTTCTATTTACTAATTAGACCACTCGTCATATATTTTTTAAAACTCTTTAGCTATTAAAATTGTCAGTATCTAAAATCTAGTTATGTGATTAATAATATGATAATAACGTGAGCAAAATAGAAAAGAGAAACAAGGGAACAAAACAAGGAATTTTGTTGACTAGGTGTGATTTGATGAGTAATGCATGTAATTAATAAGAATTCAAAAGGAAGAATAAAAAAAAAAAAGAAGACAAAGTGTAGTGGAAAGAGATGTAGAGAATATGATATCTACAGTAGATTGTGAGCACATGGTAGCCTACAGGTTGCATTACCTCACATGATTTGCAAAACAAATATAATCCCTATCAAAACGCTGTCTACTTTGTTTTTGAAAACTTCCAACCTATCTACCACTACTTCATATAATTTCTAACAAATTGAATCTAATAAACGTTTTTAGATATTGACCTTTCTTTGGCCCTGCTAAAACTCAAACAAAAAAATTAGAAAAAGAATGAGATTACTCTATTATTGAGTAGGAATACATGTACAACTATACTAAATTCAATGGACCGAAAATGTTCAAATAATTTTCAATTTTAGCACTGAACATTTGCCACGTTTCAGAAAACAAGTCAATTTACAAACAAGTCAATCAAATTTGATTCGGTTAAAATATGGTTATCTCACCGATGAACCTAATTCATTTAGAAGTATGATTCCTAATTGAATTTTTGTGTGGAAAAAAAACTCATATGAATCTCTACAAATAAGGAGATAGGCTAAGTGCTAAAAAGGTTAGATAATTAGATACTGTTTAAAACACACTACTTTCTAGAGAGAGAGACGCATCACCACATT
Source organism: Flueggea neowawraea (assembly GCA_948243855.1). Classification (NCBI taxonomy): domain Eukaryota; kingdom Viridiplantae; phylum Streptophyta; class Magnoliopsida; order Malpighiales; family Phyllanthaceae; genus Flueggea; species Flueggea neowawraea. The sequence continues at coordinate 1,823 of CAODLS011412339.1, read as the reverse complement.
GATAGAAAATAGGAGAGGGCGTTCGGCTCCGATATGTGGAAGAAAAGGGAGTTTTTCTTCATCCCACCGAGATCCTATCATTGTTTAGATCTTCAAGGGCTCTTCAAACGCGGAACAATATTGTATTCTCAACCTAACAAGTCCGTAGAGTGCTTGCCATACTAGCATGCGTGCTCTGTCTTATGCCTATGTTTATTATATTGTGTTCATTGAATTTACTTTTCGAACTGTTATATTTGATTGGTTCAATGCAGTTGGTTCAACGTAGTTTTATTTTGTGTACCTTCACTTGTAATATGACTAAACTTTTTCTTTAAGATAAAAAATATATATAAGAAAAGAAATATAAAAATTTAGACTATTTTTTAAACCGACTTGAATAAAATGAAATTACTTTTTTTTTTGTTATTTAGTTTCTGTTTTTACCATCCTAATAGGGAAGAATAAAAGAAATTCTCCGATAATGTGTAATCAATATTGTTGCTACCACAAATTTTGGAGTAAAGTATAAAAAGTATCCCTTAAGATTCTTGAAAGAGATTGATTCAATATCACATCTCCTGTGTTTGGTTGCTATTGTGATGTGATCTTTATATTTGTTGACATTCCTTTAAGATTTGTGCACAGTTTGTACAATTATACGTATGTTTCCTTTTGTGGATTCCTCAAAAGGTACAGATCAATTTATATATTTTTCGTGTACGAGGATTTTCCTGTTGTCTTTACAGTTTTAGATCGATTTAATATCAAATTACCAATATCATCTTATTGGTAATTTAATTACTTCTAAATTTTAATGGCAACCGATTGATATTCAAGGTTAAAAGATTTAATTAGTTCACTGACCGAATGAAAAAGAAGCCACATAAATGAATAATTGTCTAATGTCTAAGTACAGTGTCGACTGTCGATCATGAGTCATCACTTAAAAAAAATTGATTAGTTAGTTTCAATTTCGAAGGCTGCTAGTATTTGACTAGCTAGAATTGTCTTTATCAAATAATACTATTAAAAAAGATTAGATTGGGATTGTGATATTAGTTGTCACGACCCATTACCGAGACCGTGACCGGCGTATAAGGGGAACTGTCTATGGGAGTCCGGCCCATCCCGCACAAGCCTCCACAGTACATAACTTCTACCCAAATATCATATTTAAAGAAATATGAAAAATAAATAAAAATATAATCTTTGTTTATTAAAAATAAAATATATATAATATTAAATGCGAAAATTATTTCAAATTAAAACATTTGAAATGTCAGAAACAATAACAGAAACATAAACACATCCCACAGGAATCCGGTGTGGAGTATTTAACAAATCATACAAATAGGTCCGGTCAAAATGGCACTAACCGCAACATTAGAATTCATCACTGAACATCAAAAGCCAATTGACATAATCCCCAAGAGTCACCTGCAAGATGATAATAACATGGACAAAACAAACAAAGAAAAACTGTCAAACCCTGTGAGTGAGGGACAACACTCCAGATCGCCTCATACGTGCCTCACAAAGACTGGTTTGAAAACCATTGGAAAACTAACACATGCGGTATACGACAGGTATATATACGTATACACTATATACATAGTATGGTTTCCTAAGAAAATATTTCGAAATCGTTTGCAAGCAAAGCAAACAACATGCACGAAATCCTTCTAGAACTAAACCAGAATCTTTAAAGAATCTTTTCCAAACCTTATTAAAGCTGTCATTCTTTCCAAAATTAAAACAAAACCTTTAAAAACCGTTTTATCTTATCAGAGCTTCAAAATAAAACCCTTTTAGGTTGTACTAAATATTTCAAAAATTCAAAA
>CAODLS011412181.1:0-11718 GCA_948243855.1 Flueggea neowawraea | reverse complement strand
TTAGAATCAAATATTTGTGGTTTGATGGATTCAGAAAAAAAATGGGTCAGCATGGCTTGGTGGATTCAGAATCAAGATAGGGAAGTAAAAAGGTTGATGTGGATGTCCTCGGGATATTGATGGATTCAGAATAACAAATTTGTGGGTTTTGATGCAATTGAAATCTGGGTTTGTTGGGTTCTGAAACTCCAAGATTGTTGCTTGGACTTGTAATAAAATGGAGAGTTATGTTTGTGTATTACGGTGAAAAGAATCGATGTGTATGGATTTGAGTAAATCTATGCTAATAAGGTCAAAGACATGCTTTAAACAACAATTTTCTGGCTTTCAAACGAATGATTACAAGGGTTTTTATTTTTAAAATTGATTGGCTTTGGGTTTTGCTCTAAGAAAATGAGAGAGATAGAGTTTGATGATAGAGAAAAAAATAAATGATAGGTTAGTTATTAAATTTTTAAAATTAGTAGATCACATGTGTTGTATCAGATTGTTTAACGTGACCCGTTAAGTTTGACTAACATTGACAGATGTAGATATTTAAACGACTATTTTAAAATTATTAAAGACCCAGATGAACAATACACCTAAACTCGAGAATCGCCATGAATTTCGTCTTATAAACATGCCCCATAGTTTATATATACTCTGGATTTATTCAATTTGCTATTTCTCTGAAATGGGATATTGAATGGTGATGTTCTTTGCTGGTATTAAAACATGTATAAGAAGTCTGTTTAACCATCAGGTTGATACGAAAATTTATCGGATTATTCGAAACCAATTGTCAGGTCAAAAATTCTATGCACTTTGCAAGCAAACGTCAGGGTCACTCCCGTCCACCGCAGCCCGCACAGTTTAACCCTTCCCGCCATCTGATTGGTGAGCCGTACATCCGCCACGTGTTATGTCTCCCTGCACTACTCAATGTCCTAGATACCCCCAAAAGCTAAACTCACAGACCACAGCTCATTCTTTCCAAACAACGGCTGTGATGTGACCTTATGAACTAGTCCATGTCCATGTGCTTGTGTTTCTCAGTTCTTGTATGTGGAAGTACCACATCAACACCCTGTGACGGTAGCCAAGCTTTGCTTCACTGTAACCGCTCCCAGGTGTCAACCCTGGACCACACACGTCAAACTAAATGCGCTGGTAATTCCAGGGATAGCCACGTGTATAACTCAACGCATTTCCCGGATAGAGAGTTTTTGAAAAAAAGACTCTTGTGTGGACCATCGGTACAGAGGTGGTGAAATTTCATTGGGCCATTTGTAGGGAAAACGCAAGCATGGCCCCCGCTTGTCAGATGCAGCTTACACGTGTCCTCGTATCTTTACCCCGATATAGCTCATTATATCGCGAGAAGCGATTTTGAGTTGACAAAGGAAGGAATTAGGAGACGATGAAGCGTTTCGTTGGACACGTGTCGTAAGTCCAGTAAATTCTGGTCAGTGGAAGGAGAACGGGTTTCGGGCAGTCTGCCCGTGGAGCTGGATTGCCCAGGCCCCCGGAGACTTACGCAAGAAATACAGGAAACATTACACGTTGTCACATTTTTTCCGCTTACGTCTATCGGAAACGAAAGCGAAAAAGAAAATATAACAGTAAAAATGTTTTCTTTTAGGCTTGTTAATGACACAAAAGAAAGGAGATAAAAATATATATATCATTACTATTTTTCTTATTTTTATTTTTTTTTCTTCTTTTTTATCAATTTTTATCGAAACAAACAATAAAAAAAATTAAATTCATCCCCTTTCTTTTCTTTTCCCTATCTTTAAAATGAAACAAACATGGCTTAGATTTTGTCTTTAGGATTTTCATTTTTCTTTAACTCTTAAAACTGCTCGATATGATCAACCATACTAAGACCTTGACTGAGGTCTAGTGCGTCGCGTCAATGACGGCGGTTTGTAGGATAATGCTTAGCGACGACGACGACGATACACCGGACAAATGCAGAGAACGCCGCCGCAGAAGAATTGAGATGAGGAGGCTACCCGTTCCCGGAGGCGGTATAACTCAGACGACGACGACAAGGACGGAGAGTCGGGCGGTGGTAAGCTCGGGTGGCAGCACCGATGGGAAGAGAATTAAGATCATGGACGCGAGAGAACTCACAATGAAATCCACTGCGTCATCTTCTTCTGGAGATGACGTGGAGGTGGAGGCACCGATGGTTGTGGTGCCCAACGGGGTTCTGGTCGACTTGCCCGTCTATGGGACCATGTCGGTGTCCGGTAGGTTACGCGAGATGGAGGACGCAATAGCTGTACGGACAAACCTTTGCCGGCCGGAGTTGAGCCGTCGTCTACCGGTGCATTTCTTCGCTGTCTATGACGGTCATGGAGGTCCTCACGTAATTACCACAATTCGCCACCTCATCCTCTGTTTGTTTCATTAGTAATTCGTTGAAGCGGTCGAGGATTCAAGGGCATTTCTGTCATTTAATATTATATTTTGATTAATGTGGTAAGTGGTAACATACTGTTTGCCTTGTTAATGCCCAGGTGGCAGCATTGTGCAAGGAAAAGATGCACATGTTGGTGGAGGAAGAGTTGACGGGCATGCAATTCACCGACAAGAGTGCGAGTAGCAGCAGCAGTAGCGGTTCAGGTGAACTTGAAGCGGTTGGAGGTTTTGAATGGAAAGAGAATTGGAAGAGAGTGATGAATAGAAGCTTCGCGAGGATGGACGAGGTGGCAATTAACACTTGCGCGTGTGGGAGCGTGGGATTTCGATGTGGGTGCCGCCCAATGATGGTGGGATTTGCGGGCTCCACCGCAATCGTTGCCATTTTAACACCAGAACATATAATTGTAGCCAATTGCGGCGACTCTCGTGCCGTACTCTGCCGTGGCCGGCGGGCCATTCCTCTCAGTGTGGACCACAAGGTTAGTTTCGTAATTTGCAGAACGAAATGAAACGCTTGCGCTTTGCCGTCGCGGTGTCGTTTGTGTTAGTTGGCTTTCTGGTGGGGCCCCCATTGCCAGGTGCCCTTTTGTGTTGTTTTTGCATGAGGTGGACTAGTTTGTCATGGTCAAAGCAATAGCTTGCGTTACAGTTTCCAGTGACGGTCGGACGTATCTAACCGACCGGAGTTTTTTAGTTAGTTTTTGAGCTGGATGACAACGACTGGGTGCGGTGATTTACTTAAAACTTCTATTAGGGCTTATCATCATTTAAATTAACTGCATTTAGTTGTTGTGGCTTTTTATTCTGTTGGCGTTGTTGGATGTAAAGTCTTGATTGCTTACTCAGGATTGTCTTGATTGCTTACTCAGGATTTTTCTTAGTGTTTGTCGAAATTTCGTGACATTGTTTGCAGCCAGATAGACCAGATGAACTTGCAAGGATTGGAGCTGCTGGGGGTGGAGTCATTTATGTGAATGGGGCTCGAGTTGAAGGCATTCTTGCTATGTCCCGAGCAATAGGTAATAGGTTTACTGAAATATATTGTGCTCTTTTACTCTGAGTTATGACTTGTGTATACAACTCCTACTAACATAAAGATCTCCTTAGTGTGATGGAACCTTGAACTTTCGCACATGGTAAAGAACATAAAAGAAAAATAATTTTTGACAACAATGAATACCTTATAAATGAGAGATGTATCCAAATTAGACAGGTCTCAGTTTTCGAGACGGCCGGGCTTCACTTGATCGTTTTCTACTTCTATTTCTGTGTATATATACATGACCTAACGCATGAATTCTAGCTTCTATAGCATCTTGAAAATCCAAGATGAGGGTGATGGGGGATGTACTTTGATGTATGTTCTTAAAGGTTCAGTTGAACAGGTCTTGATTGGGTTTATTTAAATCAGTAATCTCCCATGAAAATTGATGTTTTCAGATGGAAGACTTAGATGGAGAAGATCTTGCACTTTCTTGGTAAAGTTCTGAAACCAATAGGTAGCTATCTTGAATTGTCAATGTACCAATATGATCCTTGATTCTCTGTCGGTCAATGTAGAAGAATAAAATGTAGGAAGTTGTCGTCCCTATATGATTATATAATTGGCTTATTTTCATGTATTTTTGGAAAATGAACCACCAATGTTTCCTTTTTTCAGCTTTAGCTGCCAGCCTCAAGTTTTGTCGTATTCGTATATAATATTTTCTCACTCCTAATTTTAATATGATTTATCTTTGTGCTTTGTTACAGAAGGCAAAGGTTCTAATAGATGATGATACAGGCATGAATTTAACCATAGTAATTTTTGAATATTGAATAGTATGGAAGCTATTTCTTTGTTATGTTTCAACAATCAAAAAGAACACTGTTATGCTTATATGAATGAATTGTAAATGAATTATGAACTATTTCTTAATAAGGTTCACGTTAATGTAAGAAGAAGCAATGGAATCGCCACACCATGATTCTTCTTCCCACAAGAAACATGATGTTGAATAACTATCTAAGGAGGACGAGACATTTTTTTATTTTACTTGGGATAATGCAATCCTCAGTTTGTAAAATCTTCACCTAATTTTGAAAAGCATATGAGATGATATTGTTATTACTCATATTGTAATAATAGTGTTTTGACAATTTATATTAGGCTTTTTCATCATGTTAAGTAGCTCATGATATGTCTATGACTACATTCAAGATATGTTTTGACAATTCTAATGCACTCGGAACATGAAGCTTGAATACAATTTACGAGTTGATGACAAATTTCCTTTAGTTGGTATTCTTGGAGAGGACAAGAGTGAAATTTTAATGTAGTAGCTAGCATGCAATCACTTGTGATTTTGTGGAAAACGTTAAAAAGAATGTTGACCATGGAGTGTCACTGTAAGCTAAAGAGGTTTTGAGAGAATTGAATCTTCTATAAATTTGATTCGAGATGCAGTGAAATATCTACTCGCATGGTCTTTTTGATTCATATATTGATTGTTTGGGTGTAAATTTTGTTTGTTTATGGATCTGGCATCCTTTAGTCATGTTCGCACAAGTGCCGCTAGAATTTTATTGTGGAGTTCTGAAATAAATGTAGGCATTCATGAATCTAATTTTATTGTGGAGTTCTGAAATAAATGTAGGCATTCATGAATCTAACTGTTGTGTGATTATGCACCGCATGGGTGGATTCTGCTGTCGTGTCACCTGCAATTGTAAACTATTTGGAATTTCTTTATTTGTTCATTCTTCCGATTAGTGCACTTTCTTTTGTCGTTTTATATACTAGCTTTGACCGAAGTGTTATGACAATCATGGCATTCTTAATTTTGCATTCATGTAAAAGGGAATGAAATAATGATGACATGACCATGTACAAACCTCATATAGTATTGTGCTAGGATGCCCGACCTTAATGCTGCTAAAGTAGCAGAAAATTAGTGGTTGTAACTGGGATTTGCAAATTATTAGCATTTGAAGTGAGCTATTTAAGTGTTTGCGTGGGAAGGATTCATTGCATTGTTTGCTTGTGTGCTTTATTGCAATCAAGAACTGAATAGCTCATTAGAGGATTGGCATGCATGGTAGTTTTCTTTCTTCACATTTTATAGCTCTCTGCCCTTTTTTTTGTGTACTTAATTGTGCAAACCTGTTTGTAACATTCTCAACATAAAAAAAGATTAACGCGTAATCTTATATCATTTAGGCTGTTAGAAGCCCAACTAGAAGACTTAACATGTAGATATATTTTTACGTCTAAAAATAAAAGCAGGCAATTTCTGTTTCACTCATTTTTATTTGAAACTAGATGCATCTACCTTTCATGTATGGTACTTATGTGCTTCCAGTATTACATGAATGAAATACATGCTTAATGTTTGTGTTTTTCTTATTTCTGCGTCTATGATTCTCATTGAAGTTCCAGCACATATGCTTGGAGCAGAAATCTTTATAATTATGATGAGGTCCTCTCTAAGAAACAGTTTGTTGATTTTTAGTTAGGAAAATTGATTGTTTCTGTACAAACAGGTAGAACAATGGAGCTGCCACGTTGATTGCTTAAGTCTGACGAGAACAGCAGACACAAAGAAGCGGTAGTTTGACTTTGTCCTGCTGTTGTTTCTGTTATGACTGTAAGAAATGCTGTCTTCTAGTCAGTAATGGCAGTATAATGTGTAGATTCTGGCCTTGTTGATGGCCAATTGGATAAATTTGATACCTTTTAGCGCCTTATCCTTTTGAGTGTTAGGTTATGGAATCTTTTTTGATGCCAATCCACTTTGAAAATGTGGCTATGTGTTGGCCATAAATGATTTTTGGTGACCATATGTGTTATATGTGAGTGGATCAGTTTGACATTTACTAGTTAATTTTTGTTAAACCAATTTGTAAACGAGAGAGACCATATGTGCATATGATTATGAGAAGCTACGGATGTAATTTTCTGTATTTCGAAGAAAATGGAAAGTGTGTAAAAGGTATGTTTTTGTTTTGGCTGCTTTGACAATTTTGATTTGTCGTAACTTGTCAGCTCTTAATGCAAATATTGACACTTGTTTCATTTTAGCGAATGAAATTTTTCATTGTTCTTTTTTGGAGATTCTTGATGGATCTTCGTATCTTCAAGTGGTAGGACATATATATTTTCTGTTAATGTGTTGTTTCCTTATTATGCTTGCGCTATAATCCATCATGTTCTATTTCTATCTATAGATGGCCTAATGCTAATGGTTTTTACTGCTTTGCTTGAATAGGGGACAAATATTTAAAGCCAGTCGTAATTTCAGAGCCTGAGATCACATACACTAAAAGAGAACAGGAAGATGAATGTTTAATTCTTGCTAGCGATGGCTTGTGGGATGTTCTCTCAATCGATTTGGCTTGCGAAGTTGCTCGCGAGTGCCTCCAAGAAGAAAACCAGCCTGTTGCTGGCACCACTGAAGCTCAGAATCAAGAGAGAACAGAAAATGAAAAAAAATTATATCCATCTCGAAGTGTGTTGGCTGCTGCACTTCTTACTCGCCTTGCCTTAGCACGAAGAAGCGCTGATAACATCAGTGTCATTGTTATCGACCTGAAGAGCCGCAAAGGGTAAAATAGGTAGCTCAACGTAGATATGAATCTTGTACAGGCCCCTGAAACATGCACAGATAAGTTCAATTGGAGAGTAACAACTTTTTTGATAGACTGATAGACGAAGTGAATAAATTGAGTCTGGTTTTTCCATTCAGCGTGCTAGGATCTTACATAAACTGACATTTTAATGTGCCATATGCTAGGATTTAGGGATAAAACAATCCTCATTTTTAGGGATTTCCAACTTCTTTACGTAACTTAATTGGGCTGAAGTTCCTTAGAAGGTTTGCTAATTGTATCACATCAACACTGAAGCACTATATTAATGAAGGTGACCTCAACCAGGAGAGTCTTTCAATGCCTGCTTGAGTTCTTAAAAGATTTCATGGCAGTTGCCTGTAGATTCCGGGCAGTGCACATGGAGTCATGGACCATAGCTACGTGTTTGGATTTTTCAGTTAGCTTTTCTAACTTTTACAAGGATCGATACTCGACGGTGAGAACATTCTACCTTTTACCAGATTACTACAAAACTGAACATAGTTGCCACATGAAAGTTCTTAGCATCTTCTAGTCAAAGATGCTTCGTCAAATGTAGTCGTTTTCATGGAAGTTGGAATAGATTCCTAAGTGGGTGATTGGGAGTTGGAAGAAACTTGCTTTACTAAATTCTTCCATTATTCATAAACCTTCTGTTGTTTTCATAGTGCAACTCCGGGATTAGGGAGGGACTGATGCTCATTGGTGTTTGTTGGAAAGGTATTTGGGAGGGAAAAAAAACTCCGATTTTGTTGCTGGAATTTTTATTGTGTGCACAGTTAAGAGTAGCCAATTTTATAAGGAAGTCATAAACCACCAAAGATGATCAAACTAAAATAAGTTGTTGCTTCTGACCACAGAATAGTTTAGTGCATTATATGCCAAAGTGACAGAATGCTTCAATTTGTCAAATTGACTAAGCTAAATAATCGCCGTCACTCCATTTGATGACATATATTTGAAGATTTCAAAAGAAGAGAAACTAAAAGCCGGGTAATGGTTTTTTTAAGGAATCCTAGATCTATTTGTGGAGTATTGGTTGTGAGAACCGCTGACAATTTGAAATTGGAAGAAGCAAACAAAGGAAATATACCTACTCCACTTTCTTGGCCTTTGTTTATATATCAAATACTCGTGGCTTATAACTTTTAACTCTACTTTGGATCAAGAATTAAAAAAGAAAACACTCAACTCTGGCTATTTTTTAATCGGTTGTGCAATTTAGACCACAGGGTGTCGCTTCTCACCGCTTGAAGCTGCCACAAAATTTGCTCAAATTGACATAAAGAATGGTGCCTTGATACAAGCCCATTACAGGAAAGAAGTGCCGTACCTGACGGGCAAGAAAAATATAGGCAGCTCTACATATAACCATTTAAGTCTTTTAGCAAAATCGGAAGATGGTCGGCTCACTACTGCATACAAAAAATTTATACTATAGTTCAAAATATATGCTAACACTTTTAATCTTTTATCATGCAACTTACACTATGTTTAGATGCGGTGTAAGTAAAAGTAATTAATATAATGGAAAATAATGATAATAACTAAAAAAGAATGGAAAAGAAAGAGAAAATCTTACGTTTGTTTGGGGTGGAAAAAATGTACCTAATAGAAGATAAAATTATTTTAATGATGACCATTAAGAAAAAACATGTAAAATTATTTTGTTCCATTACTTACACCCTAATTTGGATAAGTCAACCCTTATTTACACTAGGATTAAAACGTAAAAATCTATCGCAAATAAGAGTAAGTAGCTACTATTCTTTTACTTACCCTTTATTTCCCTTATTTATCCTTCATTCAAACACACTATTAGAGTATCTCCAATACTCTCTTTATATTAACTATTCTCTTTATATTAAAAAGTATTTATCCAAATTTTCTCTCTAATGCTCTCTTTATTCAATTCTTTGTCTCTAAAAAAAAGATGAAGAGTGAGTTTGACTAGTTTTTAAGCATCTCCAATGATCTCTTTAAATTGATAATTTTCTTTATTATAAATAGTTAACCACTAAAATTTAACTTCAACTCACTCTTTATATAACTTTTAATCTCCAAAAATAGATTAGAGAGTGGATTTCACTAACTAAAAATAACTAGTCCAAATGAGGGTGGTACTATAATGAGGATTCATAAAAAAAGTCCTCATTGAGGACTCAAGTTATTTAATTTAATCATCAATTACTTAATTTTACAGTATAGTTACTTAATTGCAGTTCTAGTAGTTACTTAATTTTGAATGTCATTACTTAATTTAACCACTTATCACTTACTTTTGATCGGTCACTTAATTTGGATTGATTACTTAATTATGTAATGCATTAAGTAACCATGACTCAGTTACTTAATTACTAAGGAGTCCTAAATGATTTTTTTTTATGAATCTTCATTGTAGTACCACCCAATGAGAAACGACTCTTTATTTTGCATGTCATTAATAAAATCAATCTACTTTGTTTTCTCTTTCTTCACTCTCTTTTAAATATTCATTTATCGTCTCCAATTACCATTCATCTCCTTTAATTTGATTTGTCATTATATAATTTTAGATAGTTGAGTTAAAGAGTAGCATCGGAGTCAAATAAATTTTTCACTCTTTATATGCAAAAAATATTAATTATACTCTCTATTTATACATAAACTATAAAGAGCACCATTGGAGATGTTTATGTAGCTAATCTATTTTACTCTTTATTTTAATCTATTTTTTCATTAATTATACATTTTTTTTATTTTAATCTCTTTCTTCATTAACTATATATTTCTACACCATATTTATTTGTTATATTTGAATATATTACATTGATCATCTTTGGTGGTTTATGACTTCCTTATAAAATATATACACCAATAAAATAAAAAGTTCAATTTAAAGAGTCCATTGAAATTGAATAATTTTTTTCTCTTTAATAATAATTATACTCTTTATTTACGTAAATATTACCCTTTAAAATAAAAAACACCTTTAAAATAAAAAGCATATCCACTTATCAAATTAATAAATTCACAATCACTTTTCCATCTATTAAAAACAATGTAACATCATCATGATAATTTGTGATATATTAATTAATAGTCTTATAGTTGAATCCCAGAATCAACTCAAATTAAAAGATGATAAACTCAAGCACTTCCAAATCTTATTATCTCACCATTTACTTTCAACCTTTTGCCCATGTCTGAGCGTATTCGCACGGACAGAAGACCTTGGCAATCAAACCCAAGAAGCCAAGTGTTCAACTACAAGTGCTCAAACTCACAAACACAGCTCACACACCCAATTTGTCTTTTTCATACTCCACCCGATCAAACCCATCAAACCAAAACAACTTCCTTTTCCACCATGAACAGAGCTTCCATCTTTCGAACTTCTTGTTACGATTTATAGTCTAGTTTTTCTCACACCATGCCTACTCGCTTACTTCTCCAACAACCTCAACCGACACCACCCTTCCGCCACCATAATCACCTCTCCACCCGCCGCCTCCCACCGCTCGGAGCTGCCGTCACCGCCGCCTTCTCCTTCCTCTTGATTTTCATAGTCTGTTTCCGCAAAATCACCCGTAAACGCACTGTCCCTTCCGACTCAAAACCCCCTCACCGCTTCTCCTACTCCACTCTCCGCCGCGCTACCCTCTCCTTCTCCGCCTCGCTCCGCCTTGGCCAAGGTGGGTTCGGTTCCGTTTACCGCGCTACACTTCCCAACTCCAGGAATGTCGCCGTCAAGGTCATGGATTCTGGGTCCCTCCAAGGCGAGCGAGAGTTTCATAACGAACTCTTTTTTGCTTCTAAGCTTGACTCTCCATATGTCATCACTGCCCTTGGGTTCTCCTACGACAGGAAGAACCGGGACATGTTATTGATTTATGAGCTTATGAGCAACGGGAACTTGCAGGATGCGCTTCTTCACCGGAAAGCAGTTGAATTGGTGGATTGGAAGAGGAGGTTTAATGTCGTTGTTGATGTTGCAAAAGGGGTAGAGTATCTTCATGGGTTGGACCCTCCTGTGGTTCATGGTGATATGAAGCCCAGCAACGTTTTGTTGAATCAGAGTTTCAATGCAAAAATTGCAGATTTTGGATTGGCGTGGGTGAAGACTGAAACTCAAAGTTTGAGTCTTGAGCAGAATCAGAATATGGGTGAGGTTAAAATTGAGGTTAGTGATGGTGGGAAGGTTGGTAATAATGGTGGTGGTGTTGTGGAAGATTCTGGATCGGTTTTGGAGGAGACTGAGAGTGTGACAACTATAACAGGGCTTGAAGAGTTTCAATTTGGTGTGGATCAGTCTCCGGAGAGCTTTATTAGAGACCCCTTGACTTCGCCAGGATTGATGATGATGGAGGCTGTTAGTGCTTCCCCTGAGGTGAATTTGGATGGTGTTAGTGTTGATAGTGCTAAGGAATTGATCAAAACGGACGGGCAACAGTCAAAAAGCGCATCCGGGAAGGATTGGTGGTTAAAGCAGGAGAACGGGTCAGTCAAGGAGTATGTCATGGAGTGGATTGGAACAGAGATTAAGAAAGAGAGACCAAAGAGTGATTGGATTGGATCATCATCAACTTCAAATAATCAACAGATTGGGAAAGTAGATAAAAAGAAGAACAAGAAACGGTTGGATTGGTGGGTTTCATTAGATGAGGATAAAGACGAGAAGGTATTGAAGAAGGAGAAGAGAAAGCCACCGAGGGA